>OZ010787.1:409199675-409450675 GCA_963932465.1 Maratus speciosus | reverse complement strand
CCAGGTAAGTCCATACGAAAATTACAGTTGTAGCAAGGTATATCCGATATCGTGAGACACCATTTGAAATTTTACCCTTATCGTGTACAGTCCGTGCAGGAATTGCGTCCAAATAATCCAGGAAATTGACTGCATTTTTGTGTTTGGTTTCGCCGATTTATTCGCAACACCATTCAAAAGCTTAATGATGTTTACTTCTAAGATGAAGCTTGGTTCCACCTTAATGTCTATGTAAATAGCCAAAATTTCCCCCTATGATGTCAAGAGAATCCCCATCAACTAAGGGAATCGTCTTTACATATCCAAAAAATTGGTGTGTGGTGTGCGCTTTCAAGGCGAAAAGCGATAGGACCATTTTTTTTTACCTAAACCATCAATTCTGAAGTGTACCTGGACATAATTCAAACTTTTATTGCTTCATTGGAAATACAGGACCGTTACTGCTGGTTTCAGCAAGACGGAGCCCCTTCACACACGTCAAACCTAACAATGGAAGTGCTTAAGGAATTCTTTGATGACAGTTTAATTTCAATAGGCCTTTGGCCCCCAAGGTCACCAGATCTCACTCCGTTAGATTTTTATGTAGGTTTATTTCAAAAATAGGGTTTTCCAGAGAAGTCCTGCAAACATCGATGAAATAAAACAAATCATAACTGAACAAATGTCGTCAATATTTACAACAATGTTAGGAAGTGTGTCAAAAAACTTGGTTCGACGTGTTCATGTTTGCATTCGAAATGGTGGCGAACATTTTCAATCTTTGCTGTAAGGAATGATAATGTAACAAATTTGAATTAAATTATGTTTTTCAAAAATAAAATTATCACAGGATTAAGTGACATTGTGCGTCTCCATTTCTGTTTTACCCAATAAATAAAATTGTAACAGTGCAACAGTGTTGGACACTTAAACAATAGGGTGGGCCGAAAAAAACTTTTTTTCGATTTTCGATGATGGGTAGTGCGGAAAAGTTGCCACTGGTGGCACTAAGTTCACACAAAGGAATTGCAATTTTATGGACAATTCCTTCATTTGCCGCAAATGGCTTGAAGTTTTGCTCAAATACTGATTTTTGAACTCTTGTAGCAAAAATTTAAAAAATGTTAAATTAAATTTACTTTAGCTGAATTTACTTGAAATGTCATGTTTAGTGTACGAAATGTTTAAATAGGCTCTGATTATGTATTATTTAATAGTTATGTGTATTTTGAATTAGGCGATTTTTACCCTTTTCGCGTATAAGTGAGCAAATATAGTAAGTATTGTTTGGTTCATTCGTCGCTTTCTCTTTTTTGTTTTTATTATGTTCTTCCCTCTTTCTTCTGTCTTTTGATGCGTTTAGAGCCATATATTTAGATGTTGACCACAGCATGACTTGACAGCAATTCTGGAAGGAGAGGAGAAAGTGGAGCTGAAGCCAATGAAGATGCGAACAGTCATCATGAGTATGGCGGAGGAAATAGGAGATGGGATGTTAATTGTTTTTCTGTTTTAAAATACAGATATTCTCAGAAGATTCAAATAGTGGAAGCTTTGAAGTAGGCAGTTCGCCTGAATCAGAATTTGAACAAGAACTTCAACAGAATATACCCCCACACGCATATCCCTTTCTCACGCAGCGTTCACCGCATTTAGAAGTGGTTGGTATATCAGATAGAGAAATTTCATTTAGAGCTTCATCCGTGCTTCAAGATGCTGGAATTGTGACAGCAGAGGAGAAGTATACCGTCATTGATAAAGACAAGGTCAGGAGACCGAAAAAAAACTTTCAAAGAAGATACATGAAGAGGAATATCTAGGAAGATGAAAAATTACAACCATATTCATTGATGGTAGAAAAGATAAAATGATCTTCAAAGAAAAAAGGGACAGGCGCACCGTCGACAGAAAGACGAAGCACATAGTACCTCTAATGAAGTGTGAAAATGTAAGTGTCGCTTTCTATAAGCCTATTCCTGTTTCATGTACATCAGAAATGCAAAAAGCTGAAGATTTGAGTAATCTATTAATCTAGAACCGATTGGGTTGATGAAGGTCTTAGGTCAAATGGTTCTACCATCTAGTTTAAACAGTTGATATCGCTGTCAGAGTGGAAACTCGTTCGTATGAAGAATACATATCAAATCTTGCAATTCTCTTCTTAAATTTTTCCAATGCAGGCTTTATTCTAGCTTAGAAAAT
This sequence comes from Maratus speciosus, assembly GCA_963932465.1. Lineage (NCBI taxonomy): Eukaryota > Metazoa > Arthropoda > Arachnida > Araneae > Salticidae > Maratus > Maratus speciosus. The sequence continues at coordinate 409,448,494 of OZ010787.1, read as the reverse complement.
TATATAACGATTTTGCTATTTCTCCGCAGTGACCAGAAGGACGTATAAAGTGACACAGATATTCCGAACCACGTTCAGACAACATGGGGATATTTGTTTCGCCTTTCTCTTAACGGTGCCGCTTGTCCCCTTTTTTTTCTATGATCGTTTTATTTTTTCTACTATCAAAAAATACGCTTTCATTTTTTCTTCCTCCAAGATCTTCCTCCTCCTGTATCTTCTTTCCTAGTTTATTTTTCCGTCTCCTGACCTTGTCTTTATCGATTACGAGATACTTATTCCTAGCTGTCAGAATTCCTGCATCCTGAACGCGGATGAAGTTCTTTACGCAATCTATCTACATGATATACCAGTTCTACATAGCTTCCAAGTTTTACGCTTTTTTCCTACCACTACTTTTTAGCAGAGAAATTTGTCTTATTTAATCATCGAAAACGTAGGATTGTAAAAGTCAAATTTTTCTGATCAAAAATAGTGGTAGGAAAAAAAGCGTAAAAGTTGGCAGCTATGAGTTCTAAATGTGGCGAACGCTGTGTGAGAAAAGGATATGCGTTTAAGAGTGTCTGCTTTTGAAGACTCAGGTTCATTCCCTCATACTCATGATGACTGATTGCATTTTCATTAGTTTCAGCTGCATATTTCCCTCTCCTTCCAGAATTGCTGTTAAGACATGCTGTGGTCCGTCATTCAAATATGAGACTCTGAACGCATCTTAAAAAAGAAGGAAGAGAGGAGAACATAATGAAGACAAAAAAGAGAAACCGACGAACGAACCAAACAATACTTACAATATTTGCTGACATACGCGAAAAGGGAATAAAAACCGCCTAATTCAAAATACATATAACTATTAAATAATACATAATCAGAGCCTATTTATATATTCCGTACACTAAACATGACATTTCAAATAAATTCAGCGAAAATAAATTTAATTTAACATTTTAAAAATTTTTGCTGAAAAAGTTCAAAAATCAGCATTTGAGCAAAACTTCAAGCCATTTGCGGCAAATGAAGGAATTGTTCAAAATATCTCAAATTTTTTGTGTGATCTTAGTGCCATCAGTGGCAACTTTTCCGCACTACCCATCATCGAAAATCGAAAAAAAGTTTTTTTTGGGCCCAACCTATTAAACAAGGTTCAAACAATTATACTTCAGTGTTAGAACAGTTGTCACATCCGTCAGATTTAACGGTAATAAGAAATACCAATGAGTACCCTTTTAAATTGTTCGCCCTGTATATATGGGGCATTCTCACAATCTTTTGACTTTTGGGGGGAAAAATCTGACAAAATTAAACTTGCTAAAATAACATTTTAATCTGATAGACGAATGCCTAAATGATTCAAAATAAAGAAAAATGGTCAGCAGCGAAAATTTTTTTATTTAACTGAGGTTTAAGTTAAACTTGCGAGTTTAATTTTCCTTACCATTTTGCCCCTATAACTTATAATTTTCTTTTAAATTTTTACTTATAATGAATTTGCATAGTACACACATGACATTCAAATAAGAAATAATAACAATGTAGTACTTTTAATACAGAATTTTTGTATAACATTGTCTTAAAGGGGTGTTAAAGAAGGGACGGTAAGGTAAAAAAAAAGGGGATGGTACTGGAAAAAAAGGGACGAAATGGTAAAAAAAGGGACGGTAAGGATGGAATGGTAAGGAAAACTACCTCCTATTTTTAGGAAAATCATTTTAAGACTAAGTGATAGCCACAATGTTAATTGATATTTAGAAACAGTTGTTAACATTGGATTAAATTAATTTTTTTTAATCTACCTCGAAAAGTGCAAGAATAAACCTTGAAGACGGTGAGACTACCGATAAAGCCACGATGCTTGAAATTGATAGTTAAATGCTGATTTAAATTCTACAATAAATTTCCTGCCAAAAATTTTAGACATTATTTCTCTAGCATATTTCTGCATGAGAAAAAACGTGAAAAAAAATTCTGTGGCTGCATCTGAAATGATTTTCCGTATAACTTTAGAAGAGTGATGGTAAGGAATCTAAAACCCAGGGACAGAGTTTAAAAAATAATAACAACCCTAAAAATGTGTGCAGGTTAATTTTTAGCTACGTATTTATATAAAACAATAGTTCCAGTTTCAGAAAAAAATTACATCGAATTATTATTATTGAATCAATTTTATCCAGGCAGCTCCAAACTTAATAAAAAAGAAAAGTGCCCAGCTAAACTGATGGCATTGAGCTCACAGGCTATTCACACTAATTGTATATCATACTCTTATTTTAAAGAATAATGCCCCTCAAAAAAATAAGTGAAGGGGAATTAGCCCCCGTTTCCCCTTTTATGCTTAACTAGTGAAACTCCAAATCTAATCAGGGAAGCTCCTTATCATAATAAACCGGTATACCAAATTCGGAGCAAATCGAATAATCCTGCAAAAAAAACCCATTTATCTAAGTTAAGGGGGTGGAAAAGCCCCTCCTTTATCCTTAACCAATGAATCCCCAAAACGAATCAGGGAAGCTCCTTAACATAATAAACCGGTATATCAAATTTGGAGCAAAGCGAATAATTTTGCATGAAAAACCCGTTCATATAAATTAAGGGGATGGACTAGCCCCCCTTTCCCCCTTTATTCTTAACCAATGAACCCCCAAAACTAATCAGGGAAGTTCCTTAACATAATGAACCGGTATACCAAATTCGGAGCAAATCGAATCATTCTGCAAGAAAAACCCATTTATCTGAATTAAAAGGGGTGGACTAACCCCCCTTTTCCCCCTTTATCCTTAACCAATGAACCCTCAAAACTAATCAGGGAAGTTCCTTAACATAATAAGCCGGTATACCAAATACGGAGCAAATCGAATGATTCTGCATGAAAAACCCATTTATCTGAATTAAGGGGGGTGGACTAACCCCGTTTTCCCCCCTTTATTCTTAACCAATGAACTCCCAAAACTAATCAGGGAAGTTCCTTAACATAATAAACCGGTATACTAAATTCGGAGCAAATCGAATCATTCTGCATGAAAAACCCATTTATCTGAATTAAAAGGGGTGAACTAACCTCCTTTTCCCCCCTTTATCCTTAACCAATGAACCCCCAAAAATAATCAGGGAAGTTCCTTAACATAATAAACCGGTATATCAAATTTGGAGCAAATCGAATGATTCTGCATGAAAAACCCATTTATCTGATTTAAGGGGTTGGACTAACACCGTTTTTCCCCTTTATCCTTAACCAATGAACTCCCAAAACTAATCAGGGAAGTTCCTTAACATAATAAACCGTTATACCAAATTCGGAGCAAATCGAATCATTCTGTATTAAAAACCCATTTATCTGAATTAAGGGGGTGGACTAACACCGTTTTTCCCCCTTTATCCTTAACCAATGAACATCCAAAACTACTCAGGGAAGCGCCTTATCACAATGAACCTAGAAAAAAATTTTGAAGCAAATCGGATGTTTCTATCAAGAGTTATCGCGTTACGTACATACATACATACGTACATACATACATACAGAACGGGCGGGCACATTAGCTCTCAGGCTTTGATAGCCTGTGAGCTAAAAATCAGCATTAGGGACACGGGACCGTATAGGAGTTTTCCAGGCGTTTGGACCACAAACATCGTCCAAAACGTATTTATCTCGTTAATACTGTTGTGCAATCATGCAATGGGATGTTCCTCAGTATATGAAATAAAAAAACACAAAAAAGTGTATTAAAATAAAAATTATTATTCAGGGAGATGAAAGTCAAAAGATTGTGAGAACGCCCAATATAGAGATATATATTTTTTTATTGTTAAGACAATACATTTTTCCCTGTGAAATAATGCCCTTTTTTACAGAACTAGTGCTTTTTTCTGCTTTAGTTGTACCTTTAGTGACTACCACCATGCCATTTTTAGGTAGCTTTCTTTACAAAAAACTACCTATTGCAGCCGTTCGGAGGAAAGCGATTTCAAAAAATTTTGGTATATTTTCATCGATCATGACCCCCAGACCCCGAAACCACCCTCCGTTCAAAATTTATATATACAGTGAAACTCGTTTAAGATACGCCCGCTTAAGATACGATCCCGCTTAAGATACGAATTATCGTCGGTCCCTTGAAAAATGCCTATTAAACCTGTGTAAAATTACCCGCTTAATAGACGTACGCATAAGATACGATCCCGCTTAATATACGAAGAAAATTTGTTTCTTGATGTAAAAAAACCCGCTTAATATACGAAATGGTGCTTATATAATCCGTTTATCACGTGTCTTTAGGACAGAATAGCTCAAAAGAGCAACTGAATTGTGCTCCAGTCTTTGTCTTGGCGCATTCCCCCCTCCCTCCCCGTTTCTTCTTCCCCTTTTAAGTTCGAAGTCCCTGTGGAAGGATCGGGAAAGTTCTCCTTAACGTCATAATCACGTGATGTGACGCAGCTCCATACCGTGCCTTCGCAGCATACTCCGATCTAGGGTAGTGATGGGCGATTCTGGAAAATTTGAGAATCGATTAAAATCGACATCGTATAAAACAGAATCGATCGCAATAAGAATCGATTCCCAAATTCTAGAATCGATACTTGAATCGATATTTCGATGTTCACAGATTCACGCAGATAAGCTGAAAAATAGTAATTCCAAAACGTAGTGAATCAACAGGGCCGTAACGACTATCTCTCACCCCTCACCCCCATTTATGGGGGCCCTAGACAATGTTAGGGGCCCAAAAGTAAGCTACTACAGACCTTTGAGTAGAATAATAAGGTTTTTTAACTTTTAAAATTATTATTTTTAAGATGTAATTTTGATAAATAATTTGTATTATATTTAAATTTATCTTTAAAAAATATCTCGATGAGATAAAAAAAAAAGAACGAATTGATTTTTTTTTTCATCCAGAAAAGATGTACTTTTTACTCTAACTCTTCTTTCCTTCAACCAAACAGATGGGGACTTACTTCCTATATAAACATCATTCTTCTTAAAAATGCGCAGATGAGCGAAATTTTGAAGGCTCTAAATTTATTTAAAAAGTTAAATGGTTTTTCAGTCATTTTAGGGCCTCCTATAAGCGTGGGGGAAATGCAAATATTGCAAATCTTCTTTTAAAATAGCTGTGATGATGTAATTATCCCCCAATTAATAATCAAAATTCTCCTTTTAATAATATATTTAACTAAAATTTCTTTCCCTTTTTAAAATATATATCTCATTATCTCATTTACAGTTTATAAATATCTTTCTTTTTAATGTTTACCAAGTTTTCAGCTGTTACGAAAAAAAATATGTTCTCATCCTTGAGCCATTAACGATGAAATAAGATACTTTTCTCTGGTTAACAAATAAATAAAAGTATATTCCTTGATTATATGTTTTTTCTTTTTTTTCCCCCAGCAGTAATCTAAAGACTATAAACAGTTATTGACTCATTCGCTGACATGCAGAGTGCACTCACTGAAACAATAATAAATAAAAAAGAAAAGTATCGAGTTAAACTGATGGCATTGAGCTCACAGTCTATTCATACTAATTGTATTTTATACTCTTACTTCAAAGAATGCCTTTCGAAAAATAAATTAAGGGGAATCAGCCCCCCTCCCCGTCACATCTCTATACTTAAACAATAAGCCTCCAATCTCATCAGGAAAGCGCTTTATCAGAATAAAGTGGTTACCAAATTTGAAGCAAATCAGATAGAAAAACCCATATATCTAAATTAAGGGGGGTTAGCCCCTGTTCCTCCCTTTATACTTAAACAATGAACCTCCAAATTTAATCAGGGAAGCGTCTTATCAGAATTAACTGGTATATCAAAATTGAAGCAAATCTGATAATTCTGCATGAAAAACCCATTTATTTAAGGGGGGGGGAATAGCCCCGTACCCCCCTCCTTTATGCTTAACCAATGAGCCCCCAAAACTAATCAGGGAAGCGCCTTATGAGAATGAACCTAGAAAAAAAATGAAGCAAATCGGATATTTCTATCGAGAGTTATCGCGTTACGTATGTTCGTACATACATACATACAGAAACTGCGGGCACATTAGCTCTCAGGCTTTGATAGCCTGTGAGCTAAAAAGAAAAGTGCCCAGTTAAACTGGTGGCATTGAGATCACAGGCTATTCACACTAACTGTATATTATGCTCTTTTTTCAAAGAATAATGGCCCTCGAAAAATAAACTAAGGGGCGGGGGGGGGGATTGCCCCTCCCCGTTTCCCCTCTTTATACTTAACCAATGACCCTCTAAATGTCATCAGGGAAGCTCCTTATCGAAATAAATCGGTATACCAAATTTGAAGCAAATCGGATAGAAAAACCCATTTATCTAAATTAAGGGGTATTAGCCCCCGTTTCCCCCCCCCTTTATATTTAACGAATGAACTTCCAAATCTAATTAGGGAAGCGCCTTATCAGAATAAACTGGTATACCAAATTTGAAGTAAATCGGATAGCAAAACCCATCTATCTAAATTAGGGAGGGTATTATCCCCTCGTCCCCCTCTCCCCCTTTAGACTATAACAATGAACCTTCAAATATAATCAGAGAAACTCGTTATCAAAATTAACCTGTATACCAAAATTTGAAGAAAATCTGAAAATTCTGCATGAAAAACCCATTTATGTAAGTTAAGGGGGGGGGGGGGGGGGATTAGCCCGCGTTCTCCCCTTTATACTTAACCAATGAACCCCCAAAAACTAATTAGGGAAGCGCCTTAGCAGAATGAACATAGAAAAAAATTGAAGCAAAACGGATATTTCGTTACGTACATACATACATACATACAAAACCGACGGGCACATTAGATCTCAGGCTTTGATAGCCTGTGAGCTAAAAAGTGCCAAGTGCGTGTAACTAGGGGGGGGGGGAGGGACAGAAAATAAAAGAGGACATTAAAGTCTTTCCAACAATATGTTACACGAGATGGTTTGGGAGAAACAATAAATATGCCCCCCCGGGGGACAGGTAAGTCTCAAACGGTGGGAGGGGCGACCTCAAATGTATCTTTGGTCAAGGTTTCAAAATGTAAATTTATAATAAAATAGAACGAGAATTGCGCATTTTTAAAATAGCATGCATATTTTGAACGGCCCTGTAAATTAAGATTGGCAAGGAAGGGGGGGGGGGGGAGTGGGGGGGGGGGTGCGGAAAGGATTAGAAGGGACGAACTTGAAAAATACAACATAATAAACTAGTAACCCGAATAACTAGTCTTCTAAACAAAAGTATAACGATTTAACCTAGTATTGAATTCAGGGGGTGAACCGGGGGAACATTGGAATGTCCCTCCCGAAAGTTTTGAGATTTTATGCTGTTTAATGGACAAATGTGCATCCCCCCCCCTTACGGAACTCTAAAATCTCCCCCCCCCCCTTTCGACCAGAGCAGTCAAGAAATCAACCCGCTATTCAACACTGAACCTAGAAAGAAAAAAAAAAAGGCTGTTATACAAAATTTTACAGCAACTCTGCCACTAAAACTGTAAAATTGGAGGAATCTATTCAACCCGAATCGTGGATCATGCGCGATGCGATTTGAATTGAAGTATATCAAAAAATATTGATTTCACCCGCATCTAAAAATCGGCATCGAATCTGAACTGAATCGATTCGCCCGAATCTAAAGAATTGAAGTAAATCAAAAAATAGCAATTCTGGCCGCATCTAAAAAGATCGACATCGGCATCGAATCTAAACTGAATCGATTCGCCATTTCTGATCTTAATTTACGGTAAGAATCGATGCGTTCACTTTTTCTTGCTTTCTTTTGTCTTTAGAAAAAGAAAGCGTTGGATTCGTGAAAAATTTCGACTTCCGGTTTTCGAAGGATTTATAGTTTTAGAAGATCTTGTCTAGAATACGATTTGACTATTTTTATACATTGTCTGTCTGTCAGTCTGTCTATTTGTTTGTCTCAGACAAAAAAATTGTGGGCGGTCTATTTCAAGAACTAATGCATGGAATTTGTTGAAACTTTAGATTCAATTAAACTTTTATATAAATTTGTGCTGATTACTTTTTGATGTAAATCTACCGGCAGGTGGCGCTGCTATGCTGCATTTTTCCCGATTTTCGCAATAGCTCTATCTCAAGAACTAATGCACGGATTTTCATCAAACTTGTGAAGTTAGACGTTGGCATAAATTGTTGCATGTTAGATTTCGGTGTAAATCGCCCAACAGGGGGCGTTGTTATGCAGATTTTATCAGCAATGTTGAATTCAGACAATTTTCTCCGGGAGAGATTTCTGCGGATCCAGAGAGGGACAGTTCGGAGGGGAAGGGGATTGCAGTTTTGTACATTAAGCATAAAATCTTAAACCTTCTGGGGGGAGATTTGAATGTTGCACGTTGGGGGGGGGGGGCATGTCCCTACGGGCTACCTCCGGAATTCAACACGTTTTTCTGGATTTAAACGATTGTAGGGATCATATCTCAAGAACTAATGATCGGAATTTCATCAAACTTAATATTCTGTCTTAAGTTGTTTATGATTAGGTTTTCGTGTAAATAATATAACAGGTTGTGCTGCCATGCTGCTTCTTTTTAGCAGTGTTGAATTCAGACATTTTTCTCCGGGAGGGATTTATATGGTTCAGGAGAGGGATATTCTAGAGTTTCGGGGGGGGGGGGGGGATTGGACTTTTGTCCATTAAGCATAAAATCTCAAATCTTTATGAGGGACATTTCAATGTTCCCGGGGGGGGGGGGGGGGTTGTCCACCCGTACCAGCCCCTGAATTTAACACTGTTTTTCAGAATTTACACGATATTAGCGATAATATCTCAAGAAGTAATGACCGAAATTTCATCAAACTTAATATTATGTGTCATTGACATAAGTTGTTCCTGAGTTTTTCGTGTTAATCATGTAACAGGCTGCGCTGCTATGCTGTTTTTTTGCATGATATTCGTGATAGCCCATATCTCAAAACTAATGCACGGAATTTAATCAAACTCCATATTCTGTTACACTGATAAATAAATCCTTATTAGGCTTGTGTGTATACTGCCCAACAGCTGTCGCTTTTATGCTCTTTGAATTGGGATTTTCCGTTGCGGACATCTAGGTTAATATCAGACGAACGTCTTTTTGCACGCTTTTTTTCCGCTCTTACACTGTCCCTACACATGCTAGCGAAGGTGTAGGGATGGCGTAAGAGCGAAAAAAGCGTGCAAAAAAGACGTTCGTCTGACATTAGCCTAAGAGGGTGTAGGCCGAAATTCAATGATTTGTTAGGAAAATGCAATGCTTATATTTTCTTTTAAAATGCACATACTTCAACGAACCCATGATTTTTGAATCCTCCTGATGCGCATAGGTTATCATTTAAATTTGACACTGTGATAGCGAATTTTGAAGTTTTAACATTTATGAGGCAGATGAAAGTTTTGGGATTGGCACATCCAACTACTTTATCTTCAATTTTTTAAGGAAAATGAAAATGATATTACTTTATTTTGTCTTAGAGACATCGATTAAAAAATTCATAGTATCGATTAAATGGAGTTGGCCATAGTATCGATTAAATCGATTAAAAAAATCGAAATCGCCCATCACTAATCTAGGGGACAATCCCTAGATATAGGGAAACTCAAGCCTATTTAGGGAATTCCTTCTTATTTCTAGGGAATTTTTAGAAGACTAGCAATATTTTCTTGAAATCCAATGGAAAAAAAAGGATTTGTTTTTAGACTTCTGTGTTTTTCTGGCAATGAACATGATAGATGGAAGAGGAAGTAAAGAGATGGGCAGGGGGGATAAATTGTCTTTAAGCAATTTTTTCGCTAACAGAGGGTGGAGGGGAGGTTGTTTTTCTATTAGTCTAAGAGCCCGTGAATGCCAGACCTTCCTTATTTTATAAAAGCTAAAAATTTCTCAGCGCATGCTTCCAACACAGGTAGGAACGATGGGCTACTATGAAATTTGGGTCATCGTGGTTTTGGCAGGTAACAGGTAGCAAAGCTATATAAAATACCAACTTAATTTCGTCAAATAATAAAGCGTAATTTTTTTTATATTTTCTTCGAAATAATATTTGAAATTACGTCATCCATTGCCAGACACTTAATATCGTGGCAACCCCTTGCCAGACACCCTTAAACTTCAATAAATTGTAACTGTACTTACGTAATAGTATAAAAGCTGAATTTTATACACGTTACTTGGTTAGCTATTACAAGATGTTTCCTCAATAGCCAGACAGTTTCGATAGTTCTAACCCCTGGCCAGACAAACATATACGGTGGAACTAGCTTCTCAATACACTAGAGTCTCAATGGACCTTATGGACGCGACCTGAGTTCGAGGCTAAAATTCGTCTGCTGGCGGTATTTAGCATAGCAGTCTATGGAGTGTGAGTTATTGATGCTTGTTTTTTAAAAATACAGCAAAAAAAATCTTTGTTATAGCAGCATGTACTTAATATATTGTAATATAAATTCAAAATCTTGTTCTTATGCGAGAAAATACCCTGTTTTCAAATTTTCAGTTAAAATGTACGCACTCAACCTGGGTCAAGGCTAAAATCGTCTGCTAGCGGTGTTTACGCCTGCGCATACTGATATTCTGCGGGTGCAGTTGCTCGGATAACAGATCAACATACCGCCAGCTCTGGCGTCTGACGTCACCTGCATAAGGTCCATACAGCTCGGCGCCCAACGGAGATTTTCCCCTTTCTCCTTGGCTCTGATATTGGCGCCAGTTATTTGAGGTTGCTGCATTTAAGAGAAAGCGCAAGCGCTGGCACGTGGCCAACTTCACTGCGCATCTTTCGTTTACTCAGTACATGTATTATACTGACAGTATACGTTTGACTATTTTTTTGTGCAGTTTATAAAATAAATGTGATTCAGTTTTGATAAAGTATCACCATGGGAGACGTATTAATTTGTGTTATTTGTAAAAAAAGTAGTGGTAAAATAATATTGTTTTCTGAAGAGACATTGAGAAAATGTCAATCAATTTTGAGACTGCGAAAAGTACATAACCTCAAATACAAGGACATTATTTTACCTAGTGAATATACGGACAGTGGTTATCACAGGGAGTGTTATAAAGCATTTACAGGACTCATGAAAAAATATTTAACCTCTGAATCTAAAAGTTCTAAAGAAACCGTTGAAACAGATAAAGGAAAAGAAACAGAAAAAGAAACAAGAACACCTATAGACTATTCATCTCCAGCTACACCGTTTTTACCTAAGTTGACCGGAGAATCCTCTCATTCACAGCCTTCACTTACAGAATATTTAGCAGCATCACAACCACCTTTATCTTCCCAATCAATAGAACCTCAACCTTCAACTTCTCAGGAACATGTAGACATTTCTGAACTTGAAGAAGGGTGTGAAAATAATGATTTAATTTCAGAAGTATATAGTTCGATCCAAAGTGACACTAGCGTTGATGCATGTAAAAATGTTTGTATATTTTGTAATACAAAAAAGAGACAATTACGATCAAAAATGCTTCCACTTCATGAAACTGATAAAGACCAATTTAAATCGCGTATAATACCGAACATAGAAGGTAAAGAAGAGTATAAAGAGTTGTTAATTATATTGGAAAATTTTGTCGGCTCGAAAATATATTATCATACCGAATGTAGAGTTCATTTCAATAATAAAATATCTTCTTCTACAAAAATATCTGTTAAAAGTGATTGGCATCAATATCGAGAGTACCATCAAAAAGCATTTAATGAAATTAGTAACATCATAGAGGAAGATGTAATCAAGAAAGGGCGTTGTTATTTATTGATATATTTACATGAATTATATACTGATTCATTGGAGAAAATCTTTGAAGAAAATTTCATTGAAATGAATGCTACTTTTACCACACACCATCTGGAAGAAAAAATTATGAAAATATTCTCTAAAGACATTAAATTTTTTACAATCCGTAATAAAAAGATATTAGCACCCAATTATTTCACGACAATAGATGATAAAATATTTGAAAATTTACAATCAGAAAATATTTTACAAAAAGCTGCATTAATTTTACGAAAAACAATACTGAAAATTGACAAGAAAAAAATACCGTCCAAAAATATTTCAGCACAGCATTTAATAACAGGTGAAATTTCATTACCACAACAATTATTAGACTTTTACTTCACTCTTCTTGGTGGAAGTAATCAAAGACGGAAAAGTAGTCTAAAGTGTGTTCGTCAAGTTCGCTCCTACTGTCAAGATGTTATTTATGGAGTCCATAATGGTCAAGTAAAGACATCAAAGCACATTATGCTGGGTATGACTCTGAAGAGCTTAACGAGCAGCAGAAAAATTATTGGCATCATCAATAGATATGGTCATTGCATTAGTTATCAAGGTGTCGAAGAACTTGAAACAGAAACCACATATACTTCAATTGAAAAGTCTAGTTTATGCCCAGAAAAAATTAAAAAAGCACCTGAACTTTTTACTGGAGTAGCTTATTTTAATTTTGACCGTTTTGTTGAAACTACGAGTGGAAAAGACACTTTACATGATACTGTAGGAATTATTTATCAAAACCTTGAGTTAAATACATCCGAAGAATCAGGAATATCCGAAGCACCGGCTCCTATTAAGGAAGGCAATTCACCACACAAAAAGAAAAGAAAAAGAAGAACATTCGACGCCTTATCTTCAGAGGAAATTCCATATCCAAAAAAACCAAAAATGACTAGTGATCTGCAATCGACGGCTGATGAAATTGGAAATATAGTCCCTAGAAAATTACAATTCTACACAGAAATAGATATCATCTGGATGATTAGTCATGCGGTAGAATTACCGGATGTTCCTATGTGGGTTGGTTTTAATAGTAGAATTTATAGTGATACTCCGCAACAACATATTTCTTATTTAACTCCCATCAATGCCTCGCCAACTAGTAACTCTGTAGTTTTGGAAACCATGCATCAAAGTAAAAAAATAGCTGATGAATTAAATCAATCATTCATACAAGTTACATACGATTTGGCAATAGCGAAAGTAGCCCTACAAATACAAGCAACGGAAAAACCTACATTTGATAATTTATTTATACATTTAGGGCCGTTTCACATTATGATGGCTTACTTTAAGGCAGTTGGTAAGGTGATAAGTGACTGTGGCTTAACAAACGTAATGGTGGAAAGTAGTTTGCTAGCAAATGGTTCTGTGAGTGGATTTCTGGATGGAAAACATTTCAACCGCTGCAAAAGGTTGCATCCTTTGGTGGTATTAGGATTGGAAATATTACATTTCAAATCTTTTTTGCAAATTAATAACATGTCATTAACAGATGATATGATAATGGAACTTCAAAGACTACAAAACTGCAAAATATCATTCCACATAGAAAATGAAGAGCTGAAGGAATTGATGAATGATTACTGTATTTACAAACAACAAAGTGTCAATGGCGAGTTTGGCAAAACTCAACAATTTTATTTGATTTACATAAATCTTATTCATCACTACTTACATCTATCACGAAGCATTCGTACTGGAGATTTCGATCTTTTCAATTCAATATTGCCTAAAATTACAAATTTATTCTTTATCTGTAATCAACAGAACTATGCTCGATGGACTGTAAAATATTCTGATAACTTGATGAAAGTAGCAGAAAGCCATCCAGATTTATATGAAGGATTTAAGCAAGGTTGCTTTGGTATTAAAAGGACAACCAAGCCATTTTCAAGACAACCTATTGATCTGGTTTTAGAACAGACTATAAATGCAGATGCTGCAAGAAGGCTTACGGGTGTTATACACTTCACCAACTCAATTTCGGCACGCCAACGTTGGGCTCGAAACCACGATATAAGATCTACGATAATTAGTCAAGTGTATCAGGAATTAGGACTACAATCTCACCAAGATATTTCAGCGGATTTGAATCAGCACAATATTCAGAAGAATATCAAACAATTACGGAAATTTATTGCGACCTTCGATCAATTTATTAATCCCTTCAGTTTAGAAGTACCTAAAGATCAATTGATTAACATTTCATCTGGTAAGGCTGCATCAGAACTGGTAGAAGCATTTCTTCTTAATATTGAAAAGAATGGTGAATGTCTACGGAAAACGTTTATTTCTGAATGTCTTACAGATATTAGTAGATTTGAAAAATCTATTAAAAAAACACCTATTAATAATTTTTCAAAAGATTGTGAGAAAAAGAAGAAAATTCGAGTAGGTGGTACAATTCAAGAGGTTAGAATTCAACGAGATCTGTTTGGACGTATGCTGGGAATATCCATGGACTATAACGTGGATATTTCGAAACTTTTATCGTACCCAATTACCACAGTGCCTTTATCCATGTGCCATTTGGATGGTACTATTTGTAAGACGGATAAATCTGCCTTAATGAAGTGTTTGGAAAAAGAAGTCCAGAATGAGCCACCACCTTATGTAGATGTCCTAATAATTGATGGTTTCTTTCTGTTGCACACTATGAAAAACGTTCCAAAAAAATTTGGAAGTATTTCTAAAAAAATGTTGCAAATGGTTACTCAATTCCAAGCGTCAAGAGTTGACGTTATATTTGATCAGTACTTTACACCATCGATAAAAGATTACGAACATTCCCAGCGCTTTGAATCTGCACAATTGGAGTACACTATAACTGGGCCTGATCAAATTCGGCCGAGTGATTTTGCGAATGAATTAAAAAATTCCAACTTTAAACAAGCTCTTGTTGATTTCTTCATCTTGCATTGGGCCAATGATGAAATGGTGCCGTTTATTGGTAACAAAACCATTCACATAAATTTTAAACAGTGTCATTCTTTCGTTGTTAATAACTCCAACAGCATAGTATCAAGAGTTGTGGAAGAGTTATCATGTCCAGAACATGAAGAGGCAGATACCAAAATAATATATCATGCGTGTAGCATTGACAATCAAGCGAATATAGTAATCAGAAGTGTCGATACTGACATTGCTGCTATCATGCTTGGTCATATGCACCATCTACAAAATGATTCACTTATTTGGATGCTGACAGGTACTGGAAACAACACGAGGTATCTAGACCTCACAAAGATACACGCAAAGTTAGGAGAATCTATTTGTAAGAGTTTGCCTGGATTTCATGCAATAACAGGTTGTGATTATAATCCTGCGTTTTTCAGAAAAGGCAAATTAAGACTTTACAAAATATTAACAAAAATAAAAGAATACCAACAAGCTTTCATCAAATTCGGTAACAAAGAATTATTTGAAAATAATGATGAACAACAAAACACTTTTGATATTATACAGCAGTTTATATGTGAGGTATACAATGTTGGTGAGATAATTGATGTTGATGCTGCTCGGATGCAACTGTTCATCAATACCTACATTGTCTCAGATGTTAATGAAGCGTTTGACCGTAAAAAAATCCGAAATTTTGATGCCAGCAGTCTGCCACCCTGTAAAACCGAGCTGCTACAGCAATTTTTGCGAGCAAACTTCATATCTAGCATTTGGAACAATGCTCATCAGAAAATTCCAACGATATATCAACCAGAGAATAATGGTTGGGTACAAGAAAACAACCAATACCATTTTAAATGGTTTGAAGGAGATCAGTTGTCAAATTACGTCAGAAATTCACTAAAAACTCTGTCAGGTATATACATACTACTTCAAATTATTATAAATAGATTTTTAGCTACTCACAATTGCATCGAATATTTTTATATTTTTACAGAAACTAACGAAGAAGACAATATTGAAAAAGATCAAGCAACGGACTGGAGTAGCAGTGACGAAGATAATGAAGATATCGACTATAATGATGAAAATGAATAAAATCATTAAACATGTCTTAAAGTCTAATAATAAACCTATAAACCTATAAATCCATATTTCCTTTTATTTTTATATAATGGCTATGAATACAATGAAACTACTTTTTCATTGAACTTTTTAACACTATATATGAATAAACAGTCTAATTTTGTATTAAACTGAATAATAAAAATAAAGTTCATGAAATTCAAAACATTTTCTAATTTATTTGGTTTATTTTTTAAACAATTATCAAAATGAAAATTATAATCGATAACATTATAAATATAGATTTTTTATTCATAAATAAGTACATAATAAAATTATTCGATCGATCCAAATAATGATCTCACTCGCACCTACTCGGACGTATATTGCCACGCGCTCGTACAGTCGTAGAAAAAAAAAGGAAACACCCCTACTAACTCCTTAACATATTATCGTAGAAGAAAGTTACTGATACCCAACGATTGGAAATAAAGTTTACTTTTAAATGATGCATATAAAATTTGCTTAGGGGACCATCTACATATTAAAACGAAACCAAACTTCATTTTTTTCAATGACAATACCCAATTTTAACACGATATTTCAAATCGTCGGTTCAAACTATGCCTAGATAAAAAAATTTCAAGTCATTTGAATAATACGTTTTTGAATTATAAACACTCAAAATTTAGTGTTTCCAATGTTAAATTACATTTTCATATTTTTATTAATATCTCCTCAAATTATACTCCTAATGTGCTAATTTTTTGTGTAGCAATAATACTAAAATACCCAAACAAAATACATTGAATTTGCAATTTTTATTATTTTATGATATGAATTATAAGTTATGAAATTAATATTCGAAAAAATTATGAATTGCAACCTACAATTTTTTGATGGATTTAAATTTATAAAGTCCTGCTTTATGGAAATCCAAAATTTCACATTTTTCTTCCAAGTAGTTTTGAAATTATGCTTAAAAAACGGCAAAATGATGGTTTAAGGGGCCGTCTATCATAGAAGTCACTAGATATTTTCAAATTTCTTATGCTATCCTATAATCTAGCAGTTCTCGATGACTGCTTGAGTGCGCATAAGATGCCTTGATCAAGAAGGGGTCTCTCTTGGTTAACAATCGAGTACCGAACTTCAATTTGGATACAGCCCCTAAAATACGCTCGTTTTAAAATGATTATTTTCTCGGTAACTTATGGTACGAAATGCATAAAAATTTGTTTTTAGACTAATTGAAAGGTGTAGAGTTCATTTATGCTATCAGAATTGTGTACTGCTACTGAAAAGAACAAAGTCATGGTTCGTTTTAATATGTAGATGACCCCCTAAGCAAATTTTATATGCATCATTTAAAAGTAGACTTTATTACCAATCGTGTAGTACCAATAACTTTCATCTACGATAATTTTTTGCAGAGTTAGTAAGGGCTGTTTACTTTTTTCCCCCCCACGACTCTACCTACAGGCACCTTGTATGCTTGTCTGGCAAGGGGTTAGAACTATCGAAACTGTCTGGCTATTGAGGAAACATCTTGTAATAGCTAACCAAGTAACGTGTATAAAATTCAGCTTTTATACTATTACGTAAGTACAGTTACAATTTATTGAAGTTTATGGGTGTCTGGCAAAGGGTTGCCACGATATTAAGTGTCTGGCAATGGATGGCGTGATTTTTAATATTATTCCGAAGAAAATATAAAAAAATTATGCTTTATTATTTGACGAAATTAAGTTGGTATTTTATATACCTTTGCTACCTGTTACCTGCCAAAACCACGATGACCCAAATTTCATAGTAGCCCATCGTTCTTACCTGTGCTGGAAGCTTGCGCTGAGAAACTTTCAGCTTTTATAAAATAAGGAAGGTCTGGCATTCACGGGCTCTTACTCTATATAACACAAACCGGTGTTCATGAATCTCGTAAGTGATTCAGCCAGGCCGTTACAGCCAATCAAAATGCAGAATTTTTTTCCATTTCACGTGACTTTAGAATATAGGGAATTTTTATTCCGTAGTCTAGGGGAAAATGGAAAACCTATCTGAGAACACTGTACCTTCGAAATCTCTGTACCGGCAAAGCTGTAGAAAGAGCATCGCGTAAATATAGTCTTTTGTTTATCCGCTGAATAGTAATAGGAGTAAATAATGGATGAGCAACTTAAAGTAAAAAGAAAACCACTTTCTTTGACTGAAAAACTGCATGTGTTAAGGAAATACGACGCCGAGAATGTGATAAACAAGACAGTCTTTGCCAAATCTGTGGGAATCCACGAGTCAACTCTTCGAGCTCTGTTAAAAAATAGACAGAAACTGGAAAGCAGTGCATCAGCTGGAGGCTCTAACAGAAAGAAAATTAAGGTGGCAAAATTTGAAGAATTGGAGAAGATTTTATTTCAGTGGTTCACCCAAAGGAAAAGGCCTGCGAAATTGCTATACGTCTTGGGGTGGATTTCACGCCTAGCAATGGTTGGTTAGACCGCTTCAGACAAAGATACGGCATAGTTTATAGGAAGGTATACGGAGAGTCGCCAGCTGTGAATGTAGATGATGGCAATTGTTGGAAAACTATCGTGCTCGCGCCGCTATTGAAAAAGTACTCAAGATGCAATTTACAATGTCGACGAGATGGGTCTTTTTTTTTAATTAATGCCAGATAAAACTATGGCGTTTAAAGGTGAGAAATGTTCTGGGGGCAAACTTAGCAAAGAACGTATAACTGTTCTTGTTGGTTCAAATATGAGCGGAACAGATAAGTTAAAACCCCTCGTCATCGGCAAGTCACGGAATCCTCGCTGCTTTAAAAATGCTAGAAATCTGCCCTGCGATTATGAAAGTCAAGCCAAAGCATGGATGATAGGCGATATATTCGTTAAGTGGATCCACAAGTTCGATGAACGAATGAAAAAGGAGTCCAGGAAAGTATTGTGTCTCGCCGACAACTGTCCCGCCCATCCCAAGGATATCCCCGGTTTACAAAACGTCGAACTAGTCTTTTTACCCCGTAATGCAACTAGCGTTGTTCAACCCATGGATCAGGGCATAATTCATGTTCTCAAAATGAAATACAAAAGTCGTGTAGTTGTACGTCATCTACACCAAATAGATCATCGTGAAAAGGATCTGTCCTGCCCAACCTGTAAGCCTATTAACCTCTTGGACGCCATGCATTTCCTGAGAGCGTCCTGGGAAGACGTAACATCAACCACCATTGTGAACTGCTTCTGTAAAGCCTTTGATGTCGACGGCACTTTTCGAAACGTTGACATCGCAGAAGAGGAGCTGTATTAAGAAGAATGCGAAGATTGGGACTCATTTGTCGAAATTGACGATCAGCTTGTAACATGTGAAGTTCGTTCTATCCCGGATATAATCGCAGATGCCAAAAGTTCCGATGAACCTAGGCCTTCAGAAGAAGAAGTAGATGACGCGGGAGAAGAAACGGATGTGCCAGCCATACCATCATTCGCATCTGTAATGAGCTCATTCAGCTTACTTCGACAGTACGCCTCTTCGATGGATGCTGGTCCCTCTGTCGAAGATTTTATCTACAACATCAACAAGGCAGAAAGCTTCGTGATAAAATCTCGCCCTAAGTTGCACCAAACCAAGGTAAACGACTTTTTTCCAACAAACTAAAACTACTTCACGTACTTTAATTTAGATAATGTAACAAATAATTATTGTTCCTTGCATACATTTATTTTGTCTTTCTAAAAGTAATTATGAAAATTTGTTAATTTTCCTGTTTAAGTATGTAGTGTATTTTAGTTTGTTTTCTAAAGATGAACAAAAATTTCGTTTTATTGTCTTTTTATAATTTGACATTTTAATTTTGTTATTGTACAAACGTGACTCAATAAAATTTTTGAGAAAAATAAAGTAATTCTTTATTTCAAAATTTTAAACTTAAATTTTCTATAATATCTAAAAATTGTTAGAAATGGGTAAAATGAGAGTTATAAATGGTTAAAATACGTTAATAACAATGTGCACTGCCTTTATATGCATTATTACTTGGGAATCTATGAAATCCGGATAAGATACGAAATGCTCTCGGTCCCTGGATTCGTATCTTAAACGAGTTTCACTGTATATATATATATATATATATATATATATATATATATATGACCTATGTCACACTGTAACTCCCGTAATTATGAACTGATTTCGATGTAATTTGGTGTGTACATAGTACATACCAATGTCTCGACCGAGTTCGTTGGCCAGCTTCATCCGCCGTTTTGTTTCAAAATGGCGGCCATTTAAAATTTTAAAAAAAATTTAAAACTTGAAATGTGGTACCAAAAAATTAAAAATGGAAAAATATTTTTTTCTTGTGTATTTGACCTTTATACAAAGATTCCGGAGCAGTTTTTGTTTCGTCTATATCTTAAAAAATGGCTGAGTTATAGCATTTTGAATTTCTAGCGTGGCTGACATTTTGAAACGTCCTGAATTTTGTCACGCGATAAAAGGCGTATTTATGAACCGATTTGGATGTAACTTCGTTTATACATAGTACATACCAATGTCTCGACCGGGTTCGTTGGCCAGCTTCACCCGCCATCTTGTTTAAAAATGGCGGCCATTTAAATTTTTAAGAAAAATTTAAATTTGAAATGTGGTACCAAAAATTGAAAATTGAAAAAATATTTTCTTCTTATGTGTTTGACCTTGATATAAAAATTCGGGAGCAGTTTTTGTTTCGTCTATATCTTAAGAAATGGCTGAGTTATAGCATTTTGAATTTCTCTTGTGGCTGATATTTTAAAACGACCTGATTTTTGTCACGCGATAACAGGCGTATTTATGAACCTATTTGGATGTAACTTGGTCTGTACATAGTACATACCAATGTCTCGACCGAGTTCGTTGGCCAGCTTCATTCGCCATCTTGTTTCAAAAGGGTTGCATTTAAAAAAAAATTAAATTTAAAATTCAAAATGAGGTATTAAAAATTGGAAAATGAAAAAGATTTTTTTTTATGTGTTTGACCTTGATACAAAGATTCCGGAGCAGTTTTTGTTTCTGAAAATTTGTTCTTTTGTTGATATCTTAAAAAATGGTTGATTTATAGCACTTTGAATTTCTAGCATGGCTAACATTTTGAAACGATCTTGTATTTGTCACGCGATAACACACGTATTCGCCTATTTCAATGTAAGAAGGCATGTGGATAGTATACATCAACACCTCGACCAAGTTTGCTGGCCAGATTCATCAGCCATCTTGTGTCAAAATGGCGGCCATTAAATTAAAAAATATATATATATTTAAAGTGAGGTGCAAAAAAATTAGAAATTGAAAAAGGTTTCTTTCTTAAGTATTTGATCTTGATATAAGGATTCAGGAGCATTTTTTGTTTGTCTTTACCTTAAAAAATGGCTCAGATATAGCAGTTTCAATTTCTATTGTGGGTGACATTTTGAAAAATCTGATTTTTTTGCATGCGACAGCACTCCTATATATTAACCGTTTCCGATGTGATTGAGCATGTGCACAGCAATTACTAAGGTCTCGACCAAGTTCACTGCTTAGCCTCATCCACCATGTTGTCTTAAAATGACAGGCCCTTTAAGAAATTGCCGAATTTGGCAGCCAAATATCAGTTACTTTAAAGAAAAGCAGCTTGGATAAAGCTGACTAATTTCGCGAAATTCTCATTCATTATATTGATAAAAATTAGTATTGAATCTCCTATATTCGGTTTCCACTAAATTGAGCTTCGTGTGTTTGCATGATATAAGTTGGCTTTTTTTAAATAAGGATTATGAAAGCTACCTCTTCCTCCCGGCACTGGCCGGAAGGACTTTTGTTTCTAGAATGAACAGTATATTTTTTTATGAGAAATACTTATTTTGAAACAGTCTGACATCCAATGAAATATATAATTAAATATTTATGTAGTTCACATGTGCAAAATAAAATATTCTGAATACTTTTACCATGGTAAATTTATGTACATTTTGATATTAAATTCAAATTTGATGATGATAATTAGAGAAGACATACAATACATTTTAAAGAAAGAGACCACTTTTGAAAATCGTAAGTATCACTTATTCATAACGATAATTCATTTTCTTCCATGAACCTAACACGAAAATAGCCCTTTTTCCATTAAAGTTTTATTCAAACGTTTGTACTTTTTTTCCTGTAAAAACTTCAATTTTTAAAGTTCGTTGTTACAAGTATTTTAATATGTTAAGTTTCATAAATTCACGACACATAGTGTAAAGATTTATCTTTCAAACTTGTAATGTTTATTTCCGAAATTTCCAATTTTCCATCCGTATTTTTATAGTATACCATTGTTTTATGTGCATTTTTGATTGGATTAAATATTGCACATGGTAAAGTGACAATGCGGGTTAAAACTATTTTTATTCTGGATTACTAAAAACGTTTACACCAAGTTGACAAGCTGCTAAAGTTGTCAATACTGCCATACTATCATTATTCAATAACTTAACTGACTAAGTCAGTTCTTTTAAGGTTTCCAATGAATTTGGTTATTTGTTTCCAATTTATCATTTAGTGACAGTGGAAGATTTTTCATTTCGGTCTATGTTCCTATAACACTATTTGTTAGTTCGTCATTCCGTTTCAATTCCACCTACCTACGCCGCTTTCTTAACCTTTTCACACGGAGTTTTGGTGATCCTGATTCTGTGAGGAAGAAAAAAACAAACTTAAGAACACATGAAAATGAGGCTGCATAGCTGCCAACTTTTACGCATTTTTCCTACCACTATTTTTGATCAGAAAAATTTTACTTTTTTAATCCTACGTTTTCGATGATTAAATAAGACAAATTTCTCTGCTAAAAAGTAGTGGTAGGAAAAAAGTGTAAAACTTGGCAGCTATATGGCTGAAATTTAAAGAAAATATTAACATGTTCGTACTCTATCTTTTCTGAGTCTGTAGCGTGCTAGAAACAAAAGTCTGTGACATACTAGTACCAATACTAAGCCTTATTTGTCAACCTATCAAAATATTTTTTAGTGGATTTCACTCATCTCTTTAGACAAAATAATAATAAATTAATTTTAAAACTATAAGGAATAAAATCGACAGTGTAGGTATATGCAGAGCTGCCAAGTTTTACGCCTTTTTTCCTACCACTACTTTTTAGCAGAGAAATTTCTCTTATTTAATCATCAAAAACTCAGGATTAAAAAAGTCAATTTTTTCTGATCAAAAATAGTGGTAGGAAAAGAGCGTAAAATTCGGCAGCTATGGTATATGTATATCATATAAATGTTAGTAATCTTTCTAACTCAAAACATAAGAACTTCAGGTTGAAAATTAATTTACAATATTATTCACATAAAACTTACTTTTAAAAAGGTTGATCTTCTAACCCTTATAGTAAAATGAAAATAAACCCAATTCAATAGTAATAATTAAATGCCTTGAATGATAATTTTTAATCTTAACATAGTAAATAGAGAGTTTGTGCAACCTTGATTTAAAAAAATTAAGTTTCCATTATATCATACATTTTTCTTAACAGTAATTATACAGAATAAATCTTGAAATTTAGAAATATATAACAGGCAAAAATTCTGAAACCTACAAACATCTAATTAGTTAATTCTTAGTTTTAATTATGTCTACTGTAAGTTTTTTAAATAATAATTGTAAAAATGCTAATGTTGACAAATCTATCCTTACCTGAAGGCTGTACGTAATCTGCATCTATTGATTTTTAAGGAGGAATGGAGAGAAAAGAAAAAATATATTATATACATGCATCTATAATAATAAAGAAAGAAGTTTGTGAGTGTGTGAGTGTGTGAGAGAGAGAGTGTGTCGACGGTGTTCTGAAAAGATCACTCACGTGCAGCTACAAAATTTGGGGGGGAGGTACCTGTACATATTAAGTTTTGCACCTCAAAGTCCGAGTTTTGATTTTTTAATTAGATTTTTTTTAATTTAAATTTTTATGTCATTTTAGCGGGTTTTTTTATGTTTCGAGGCGATTTTTCACATTAGTGATAGCAGCAGTGTTGCCAGACTGGGGACTTTTTTGTCCCCAGATTGTTGATTGTCACCGCTTTTTTTAAATAGAAATATTCGGCCTATTTAAAATTAGATTAAGAATTCTGAAAAATAAGGCGAATTATACTATTTTTAAAAAGTGGTGACAGTCAAATAATATGAATTAAAAAAGTCCCCAATCTGGCAACACTGGATAGGAATACGATTTCATTCTTTTAAACCAATATAGTAAATTTTGTTCTCTTTTTCAGTAAAGTTCATTCTGAAATCATACAGCGATTTTAAAATTTTTACCGAATTCTTTCAAGGTGATTTTTAGTGTTTGTTCGCATTTTGCGGCAATTTTCTTTATATTGGTAAAAGGAATTTTGTTTCAAACTTTTAGCTTAAAACCCCTTGAGGAGCGGTGGGATATGTTTTATTCCACCAACGATTAATGAAGATTTGCACCAGAAAAATGTTATTAAATTTTACTTTTTAAACTTTGGTGGAAAATAGTCGTAAAATTGCTTTTCCTTACTGTGTAATGAACTTTCTTGAAGATTCCGATGTGAATTCGACATCACAGAAACACAATTGTTTGCCTCTCAAAGTGTTAATGTATCAAATTTTATCGGTTACGATTTTTGAATTTGATGGTTATTTATCAGGGATTTTTAATGCGATTTTCAATGCGATTTTTTGCGATTTTTCGAGATTTTTTTTGCGTTCTGCGTTGATTTTTGTCATTCATGAAATATTTCCGATTACAATGTTTTACTTCATCAGAGTAAATTTTAACCCCTGCGATTTCTTAATATTTAAGGATTTTTAATACATTTTTCTATGCGATTTTTAACGTTTTTTCGAGTTCTACAACAATTTTTTCGGAAATTCGGAAATAAAATTTGGTTTTAAACTTTTAGCCTAATATAGTAAATTTCTCCATTTATATTTTTGAATTTTATTGATTTTTAATGCGATTTTTTTACGTGCCGCGATGGTTATTTATCATTCACGAAAAATTTCCGGCTACAATGTTTTACCCATTCGAGTAAATTTTGAATTCTGCGATTTTTTAATGTTCAGTGATTTCTAATACATTTTTCAATGCGATTTTTAATGCCTTTTTCAATGCGATTTTTAATATTTTTGGATCCCATAGAGATTTTTTGACATTAGAAAAAGGAATTTGTTTTCAAACATTTAGCCTAATATAGTAAAATTCACCATCTCCGATTTTTTTAATTTAGCGATTTTTAATGCGATTTTTAGCGATTTTTTATGTTTCGAGTCGATTTTTTGTCATTCGTCAAAAAGTTACGATTACAATGCTTCTTTACCCGATCAGAATAAATTTTGACTCATGGGAAACTTTTATATTTAGCGATTTTTAATGTATTTTTCAATGCAGTTTTTAGCAATTTTTCGAGTCCCACAGCGATTTTTTGACATTCGGAAAAGGAATTTGGTTTCAAATTTTTAACCTAATATTGTAAATTTTACCCTCTATGAATTTTGAATTTTAGCGATTTTTCGTTATTTTTTACGTTTCGCTTCGATTTTTTGTCATTCATGAAAGCTTTACAATAACAATGTTTTCCCCCATTAGAATAAACTTTGACTTCTGCGATATTTTAATATTTAGCGAATTTTAGTGCATTTTACAATGCGGCTTTTAGCGGTCTTTCGAGTCTCACGGCGATTTTTTGACATTCGGAAAAGAAATTTGGTTTCAAACTTTTACCCTAATATAGTAAATTTTGCCTTCTAGCTATTTTTAACCCTCGTAGTACCATTGGGGTCTTATTTGGGACCAGTTATTTTCTATTTTGAAATTTTTAATGTTTCAAACCAGAAAAACATGCGTAATTTATGCTTAATGTATAAAATTAAATAAGCACCTCCTAGGAAGAAGTTTCATATAATAAAATTAAAGTTTTGGTTCAGATCATGCAAAAATAAGAATGCTTATAAAATATTAAAACCTGGTAATAGGAGGATTAACACGTTCACGCCAGCGCGGTGAGTCACACTTGACTGTCTCAGAGATGTCAAGTCTCCAGCTTGTTGCCCACCATTGTTATTTTTGAGAAAATGTTGTTCCTTTAAATCGCCCAATTGCTCTAATTAAATAAAACAAAATTTTCTGTATTAAAATACTGGTATCCAAAAAGTTGGATACTTATCAGCTCTGAGACAGTCGAGTGTGACCCACCGCGCCGGCGTGAATGTGTTAATGCGATTTTCAATGCGGTTTTTAGCGATTTTTCGAGATTTTTCACTTTTGTCATTCATAAAAGATTTTCGATTACAGTGTTTTAGCCTATTATAGTAAATTTTTACTCCTGCTATTTTGCGATTTTCAATGCGATTTTTAGCAATTGTATGAATACCGTGGCAATTTTTTGACATTGGTAAAAAGAATTCGCTTTCAACATTTTAGCTTAATGTTGTAGATTTTGTCCTGCACGAATTTTCAATTTTAGCGATTTTTAATGCGATATTTAGCGATTTTTAGAGATTCTTATTTATTATTCTTATTTTTAGAGACTCTTATTTATGAAGAATTCATGTTACACTATTTTACTCCATTAATGTAAATTTTGTCCCTTGGTATTCTTAAATTTTAAGTGATGTTTAATGCATTTTTTAATCAATTTTCAGAGTTTTTTCGAGTCCCACGGCGATTTTTTCACATTCGAAAAATAAATCTGTTTCAAACTTTTAGCCTAATATAGTAAATTTTGCAATAAACGATTTTTTGATTTATAGCTAATTTTAGTGCGATTTTTATCGTTTTTTCGAGTTTTTTAAGTTCCACGTCGATTTTTTTGTCATTCTTGAAAGATTTCAGATTACAGTGTTTTCAAACGATTTTTTGTAATTAATGAAATAATTCAGATTACAATATTTTACTCCATTGTAGTAAATTTTGTACGCTGCTATTTTTGAAAATTCAGCGAATTTTAATGCATTTTTCAATGCGATTTTTAGCATTTTTTCGAGTCCCACGGCAATTTTTTGACATTTCGAAAAGAAATTTTGTATCAAATTGTTATCCTAACATAGTAAACTTTGTCTTCCACGATTTTTGAATTTTAGTAATTTTTAGCGATTTTTAGAATTCCGCGGAAATTTTTTAACATTGGTAAAAGGATTTTCAGCTTCTAATTTTTAAAATAATATATTACATTTTGTCCTCTACGCTTTTTGAATTTTACCAATTTTTAATGCGATATTCAAAGTGGTTTTTAGCGATTTTTAAAGACTTTTTGCCATTCCATGTCGATTTTTTGTTATTCATGAAGGATTTCCAATTACAATGTTTTCCCCCTTAATATTAAATTTTTACAGCAGTGACTTTCAAATATTTATCGGTTTTTAATGGAATTTTCAACGTGATTTTCAGCCATTCTTCGAGTTCCGTGGAGATTGATTTCGATTTCAAACTTTTTGCCTAAAATAGTAAATTTTTCGATTCAAATGCTTTATCCCTTAATAATAAATTTTTACCCTAGCGATTTTTTAATATTTTGCGATTTTTAATGCGATTTTCAATGCAATGTTTGGGATTTCACAATGATTTTTTGACATTTTAAAAGAAATTCTGTTTCGAACATCTAGCCTAATAGGAATTTGGTTTCAAACCTTTAGCCTATTATGGTAAATGTTCTGCTGTGCTATTTTTGAATTGTAGTGATTTCTAATGCGATTTTCAATGCAATTTTTTAGCGTTTTTTTATATTTTTTAGAGTTTGCGGTGGTTTTTTGAGATACGGGAAAGTTATTCGGTTCCAAACTTTTAGCCTATTATAATACGTTTTCTCCTGTACATTTTTTGCGATTTTTAATGCTTTTTTTACGTATCTTCACGATCCGCTGCAATTTTTTGAGATTCAATTTTTGACCTAATATAGTAAATTCTGCCCTCTTTTCAATAAAGTTTATTCGGATTTCGTACAGAAATTTTCGAATTTTTCGTGAATTTTTTATGTGATGTTTAGTGTGTTTTCGCGATATACTACGATTTTTCCACAGTAGTAAAAGGAATCCAGTTTCAGTCTTCTAGCCCAATATAGCATTTTTTTTCTCTCTTTTCGAGGAAGTTTATTCGAAATTCGTGCAGCTATTTTTAAATTTTTCTCGATTTTTTGTTGTGATTTTCAGAGCTTTTTCGCAATTCGTGCTGTTTTTTGACAGCAGGCTAGCTAGTATATACGCATAAAAACCTGATTCATAAAAAAGGAATATGTACAAAATTATACAAACTTACATATGATGCGGCCCAGTCATCTTCAAATTCATTTGTATCCAACAACAGCCTGCCTAAAAATAAGATACATTTTAGGTTATAAATAACAAGCACCAAAAGACAATATTAGCATATAACATGCTATATAGCAAATTAGTGTTTCAACTAACCTAGAATTTAAAGGTGCCGCATCCCACCTTTTGTAAAATCGGCAAAATACACGTTGCTAAACATGACATCTTGAAAGAAATAGGAAATTATTAAATCCTGTTGTAAATGTATTTTATAAAATATAATTCAATAAGCCATCTTTTCTTTGAAGTATATAAATGTGCCTCGTCCGCCCACCTTTGACCGCCGCCACAATGATATCGAAACCGGGCAGATCTTCCGACACATTAAACGTCCCATCCCTCTTCGTCCTGCTAGTCAACATCTTAAACTTATTGAATTTAGGTTTTTACTTTTTTAAGTTACATCTTCCGTGATCGGGTTGTTGATACCGTTCTCGGCTAATATTGAAAAGGTATAGGGACTCCGATGGATATGTGGCTGCCTTTTCCGACTGTCCCTTTAACCCTTTCCAACACTTGACAGGAGCAGTAGCGGCCGACCCAATCATTGAAAATATCACCAGAAAAATTTAAAAGCTAAATTCAACAACTTTAAGACATTGAGCAGTGGGAGAGCTGGGATGTTTAATATGTCAGATGACCGCCGTGGCTTTGAGATCATTATAGCGTTTATTATATATAATTCAAAAGTAATGTTACTGTACCATATCTAAAAATTTAGGAATCGATGCAGGTTTTCTTTCTTGGGGCCCATTTTGAGAAAGGTAAAAGTTATTTTTGTGAAAAATATTGTCTAACAGAAAATTAAATCCATTTACTCAAATTCAAATCAAGCATTTATTAATAACAATTTCTTTTAATCCTTCTAATGTTTTCCTTTCTGGTGAATTTTTTTCGTTTTCAAATCACACGTTTTACAAAATAACAAAATAAAAACAATAAAGAGTATGCTTTTATGGGATGTAATTATTGTGGAGGGGCCTGTTTTATTGAGTAGAGCTTCGTGTCAAGGCCCCAAATTTTTCTGGATCGACCCCTGAAATTATGTATTTTACTTTTTTGTTTCTAAAACATTAATTTATTTCCGTTTGAAAACATGTTTCTTTTTTACTGATCTATTTTTTCCCTGCTTCTTCTCTTTCAAGAGTTATATCATTCTAGAGTCTATATTTATTTATTCGTATATTACTTACCTTTTTGTTTACACTAGACCAGCTGGCTATAATAGTCTACTCCACCATACTGTGTAAAAGATGCATAAAATTTTTCAGAGGAACAAGCAGAAAAAGTTTTGCTGATTTTTTTAAGGTATTGAAGCTAGTTCATTATTAAGGTAAAAAGCCAGACTACCTCTATAAGAGCAGAAGCAAAACTCAGTACATTTTGCTAGATGACAGATAGTCAAAATTTTTTTCTTTGTAGTTTATAGACAGTTGTCACAGAAATTTTTATAGTAGTAACTGTATTTTCAGGCATTCTTACATTCTTGCGGTACAGTGACTAGAATAATAGATCAGCATACCGCCTGCTCTGGCGTCTGACGTCACGTGCATAAGGTCTATTAGTCAAAGAAAAATAGAACATCTCATACTATTTTATCTTATTACCCTCCGGTACGGTATGCTATTTCTTTCTCCCAGCTTATTTTGTGTCCAAAAAATAACGTTACCTTACAGAGCCTAGCCGTAAAACAAAGCATTACGATTAAATACTCTTTAGCAATTTTTTAAACTTCTAAGCATCGCACATTTTCAATTTTTATACCGTCGTATTAGAAAAAAAAAAGCTCTTTTAAATTCATTTTGTTTGGAAACTGCATCTCCATTTATTTTTGAAATATTAATTTTTTTTTGTAGTTTTTGGAGCCATTTGCTTAATATTGGCAACGGAAGTACTTCATTTCTGTAGAAAGTAAAGGAAAAATAGTTTTAAAATAGTAATTATATATTTTTGTTGCCATTTTCTCGTAACAACTGAAAGAAAATGTAATTAAAATACGTTCTATTTTGAAAAAAAAAATATAAA
This sequence comes from Maratus speciosus, assembly GCA_963932465.1. Taxonomy (NCBI): domain Eukaryota; kingdom Metazoa; phylum Arthropoda; class Arachnida; order Araneae; family Salticidae; genus Maratus; species Maratus speciosus. The sequence goes on along the minus strand of OZ010787.1, from coordinate 409,418,397 downwards.
CGAATGATTTCTGTTAAAACAATGGAGCTATTATATAGTATATTTAATTGTAAGTATCTATGAATCATTAGATAGCCTTTTTTTTCGATTTTCTTGAATGACGGAATCTTTTTGCTGCAATTGTGCATTATTTCGCGATAGTGATGTGCTACGCATGCTTTACTGTAGATGTTTAAGAGTAGATCGCAAATGTGGAATTCTTAAGCGGATGCGAATGACGTCATTTTACATAAAATAAAACGTATGCTTTAAGTCTTAAAATTGAAATATGTTTTGTACTGCAGTAGAGTCCCGCTTAACCGATTTATTTTCTTCTGATGGACTGGTGGCTTCTATTATTATGAAACAGCCATTATAAATGAAGTGTTAGGTGAAGAAGAAAGAGCAGCCGTAAAGAAAAAAAATGGCCATTTTTTCCCCTCATTCTGACCAGAAAATCAGAGTTCTAACTTTTTACGGCTGCTCTTTCATCTTCATATTTAACACTTCATTTATAATGGCTGTTTCATAATAATAGAAGCCATCAGTTCATCAGAAGAAAATGAAATAATGGAAATGCCGGTGGCGACACTAAATTCTGGAAAAGCAGAATTCCTGTTCTCCAGTCTTTATTGTTATTACTATTATTAGTATATTATTATTATTATATTATTATTACTATTAATATATCGTGTAATAATACTTTCGTGTTAGTAAATAAAATAGCATCTAGTCAGAAAGTCAGCATTGTGGAATATTTTCTACATATAACATTAGAACGACATTTGGCACAAAGATAGTCAAACATAATTGATTCATCTTGAAGCAAGGTTTTCTTTTAATATATATTTCAGGTTAGGTAGAAATTAATTTGTTCAGGTTTTATACCGCACTATACTTAAAATTTGCACACAGAAAACTGACAACCAAAGCTAAAAATTCTAAAAATTGATGTTTTATTGTTAATGACTTAATTTACAGGAGAATGGCGAGTTTTATGAATATTTATTAGCTAGATCAAAATAACTTACTATTCAATCCTAAGCTGTATTTAGGAAGAAATTAGAGAATAACATGAAAAGTAGAACTATAAATATAAGACTGATATACAACTCGTGTGATTTTTATTTAATTTACAAACAAATAATATTAACCCTTTATGTACTGAATTATGAATTCATAAAAATTTCATCTTCAAAAGAATTTTTCGTGAATTTTTGAAACTAAATTAGAAGATTTACATAATCATTTAATAAATTTTAGAAGGATTGGAGGATTTATAAGGATTCATTAAATTTGAATTTATAGGGATTTTGTGTAATATTTATAACCCCAGTCAAATGTTTTATTTTAAATATTTTTCTTAGAATTTTGTAGAATTAAGAAATCTACAAATATAATGTTCTTACAATAGAAATATACAAATATTTCTGAATTGAAAAATCCCCCCCCCCCCCCTCCAACGCCAAGAAAGCTAAAAAGATGCAAAGGCCAAAGAAATCATCCTTTAAAAAAAATTTGTTTTGTGCAACTCATAATGCTTTGGGAACATGATAAAGCAATGCGTCTATAACTCATTCTAAACTGTATTACTACTAATCGATGTATTAAATTAATTTTGTAACAAGTTATTTTAATGGTACTTATAAGTACCGTCAGTAGATAAAGGGATAAAGATAGTTTTTTCATTTATACTCTGAATGAAATTTACAATTTTTTCTGGGAGGGATTTCAGAAAACATTACGAGGGGGGGGGGGGGAGAGCGAGAGCATATAGTTACAGTGCGGAAATTGCACTTTTTGACCGTTAAAAAGAATAAAGTCTATAACCTTACAGGGGGACATTTCAATGCTCCTAGAGGGAATTTCCCCGCTGGTCCAGTCCCTGAATTTAATGCTGATCTCACTTAACACAAATATGAAACATGGATTAAAAACATGTATTATATAAATTCAAATTATATTTTCATATGAGATCATGGGAGCTTCAAGCAATGGGCAAGATGAGACAAATGCTCACAATTAAAAAAGAAATAGGGGGGGTGGGGAATGAAAAAAATGGCATTTTACTGATTCTTATACTACTGATACAATTTATTTTCTGGAACAACACAGATTCGGGAACAATGTATTGCATCATTATAAAAAATATTGCTTGATTATTTCACACATAATTGAGAATATCGTAGCATTCCAATTGTATCAGGAATTTTTTTTTTTATACTTGATAAAAAAAAAAAAAAATGCAAACCATTTAAAAATATGCTTAATTACCCACTTTTAGTATTCTCTTTAGTTTGACTCTAAAAAGATGATAGATTTTTTAATTAAAAAAATCATTAATTCTATTTGTTTGCTTTGATAAGGTTTGTTGAGTAATATGTAAGATCTTAAAAGAAAAATCAGTCATTCACAGCACTCTATCAGGCCCGCGGCCCGGGCTCCGACTGATTTTCATTCACGGCACTTGGGCCGGTCCTTGTCTTCACTCTTTTCGGTCCGGGCCCGGGCCATACTTTTTTCTCAAGGTTCAGGCCGGGCCTAACTTATTTTTTCTGTACAGAGCCGAGACTCATTTCATTTCTAGTCTTCATGGCCCAAAATCTTCAGTCCTAGTTTTGACCCAGCCCGTAAGAAAATCATTGTCTCTGCATGACCAGGTCCATTCGAAGGTCAGTAAAATTAGTCCTGGCCCAAAAATTTTTGAAAAAAATATGCATACATTTTTAAATCACCATTATTCTACACTTAAACATTAAAATGTATTCTTTTAAAGAATTTCCACGCTTATTAAAATATAGCTAAATTAAAATACAGTAAAACGTGTGAAAAAGAACCTGCCTTTGACGGAACCCTGTTTTAAACTGAAAAACGTGTTGATACATGCAAAATTAATATACTAATACGTAAGAAAAGAATATATAATACATTTACACTTGCTAAGAAGGGAACTTGTCTACAGCGCATTTTTTTCATTCTATGCCATTTCGTCTTCGAAAATTTTACTGTAGGGCATTTTTCAGATTTTTAACATTTCAATACATGGAGTATGGATTAACAATATTAATGTTAACTGAAACATTTACATACAATAAATAGAGATTCATTAAAAAAATAAATATCGCAGCCTGCGGTACTTCTATAAAAGAAAAGGTTATAAACATGAAAAAAAAATGTTACGATAAATATTTTTTGGTCAGAAGTCCTGGTACGAGACAAATGTTTTGCCAAATTGACGTAAAAATCAATGTTTTGTAGAAATTCACTCGGGCTTGGCTCGTGCCGAGATTTTAACATTTTTCCGGGCTGGGCCGGACTCGGGCCGAGTTTTTTACCAGGACGGGTCGAAATTTTTATTTTTGTATCGGGACGGGCCGCGCCGGGCCAAATTTTTTTCTATGCGTTGGGCCAGGCCTGGGCCTGGAAATTTCGGCCCGTGCAGACCTCAAACTATTTTAAAAATTCAAAAAATAGAAATGTTTTGTCGGTCACTTTCTCCATTAATAAAGGAAGCAACATTACTGTGACCAGAGATGGACAGTATCGAAAATACATGTATTTGAAATACATTTTCAAAATACATTTGTATTTTGTATTTTGTATTTTAAGCCGACTAAATGAAAGTATTTTGGTAATGTATTTTGAAATGATTTTTTCAAGTATTTTGTATTTTGAAAATACTCAAAATACATTTCTGTCGATTTCAATCTGCTTCTACAGAAACACAAGAACCGTCGTTTAAACCGCAAATGTAAGATTCACAAAAGCAAAATAAGCGCCTGTCTGTTTTGTTTTGTCTTATAGGGTTCGTTTCAGGAAGTTAAAGTAAACATACTTTTTCAGCTGCTGATACGATAAGGATTAGAATGAATCTTCAGTTTTAATTGAGCATTTATGCTGAATTGTTACAATTCTAACGTTTTAGCTTTTATAATTACAACGTTGCTATGAGAACGACAAAAACTACTCTGGGATAAACAGGAAGAGAATGAGTTTTGCTGTGCATAGTACTTTTTAAAGAACCATAGAAAGAAATGTAATGTAGTGTGAGTTTAAAAGTAAGTTTAGTAGAAAGAAATGTAATGTATGTTTAAGTCTCCTGAAAGAATGGTTGATATTTATCCAGTTACGGATGATAATGTAGCAAGTGAATTAATGAATTGCGATAGTACACGTTGTGCTGTACTAGATGGGAAATTTTTTTTAAATAATTTCTGTTGATAATAACGTAACGGTAAAGTTAAGGCTGCATGCCAAATATGTAAAACAAGATCTACCGTTATAAGTGGAACTTTTGAAGCAACAACTAACTTTAAAACACATTTAAAGGTAAAATTTTTAGTTTTATATAGTTATACATTGATTGAAACATCTTTTCTAGTTCCTTTTGTATCCGTTTTATCAAAGTTATAGTATATATTTTAAGCTACCCGTTATATTCATTTAATTGAGAACTAATTTTATTACATAAATAGTTATATTTGTTAATATAGAATTCAGATTTTCATTAATTGTATTTACGATTGAGTATTAAATGTTGGATTTTTGGTTATAGACCTGCCCTTACTGGAGTGGAGGTACATGTTTATATAGCGTGACTTCGTAATTATATATATATTTTTTTTACTCATTTCGTGTTTTATTTTATAGTGTTCATAAAAAAAAAAATAGCACAGTGAATAAACTGGTGTCCGACTGAAACGAAAGTTTCTGTCCGAAACCACAGTTTGATTCTTTTTTTAGTTTAGATCGTAAACGAAAGTTTCTCAGATGAGAATTTTAAACATCCCCCTTTAGACGAATATTTATGATTTTGAATGTGCTGGTAGGTGCATATATTTGTTTAGAATAAAATTAAAAAAAGATTAATGAAACATTATTTTGTACGGATTTATAAGCATAGAAATATATACATTATTAATTGTGTAGTTATTTATGTATTCCAAGATTATTTATGTATCAACCGAGATCAATGTTCATTGTACAGAGAGTTTCAAAATTTTTAACATTTGGCTTGCAAATTAATCACAAAAAATATTAATAAAGGATTGTTTAATAGAATTAGTAGTGTATTCATACCTAAAGAAAATAAATAGCAATATTTAATTTGGAATCATTATTACAAGTATAGTATGCATATGTTTAAATGAAGTTTTACAATATAAATGATGGAGAGTACGTTATGAGTATTTAACACGTTGAGTGCCACGATGACTGACACTGTAGCTGAAAAATTTGCAATGTTTTAAGTAATTTTTAAAAAAGTATAATCCTGTAATAAATAAAAGGTCAGTAAATTTTAAATAAATTTTCAGTAATTACTTAAAACAATATATATATATATTTAGTTTTATATCATATTTTAGACCGACAGACATCGGTGAATGAAGCGTTTTAAAGGGAAAGTTCAGTGTCAGTCCCCGGTGACTGACGTGGCGCTTAGCATGTTAAAGTAATTTTAATACAATGACTTATTCAAGGTTGAAGGGTCTTTAAAACAGACCATGACGAAGAACGATGCATTGATATAAGACATTTATTATTTATTAAACACTAAAAAAAAAATTATTTGGTATCATGATACCCCAAACGTCGTACTCCTACGCATTATGATATTCCCAGGATTTAAACGAAAACATTTAACATGTTGTTTATTTAATATTCCTTTTAAAATTATTTATTATTTATTATTCACGGGAAGCATACTCATATTTGCGTTGTAGTGATCGAGGCATTAACGAATTATATGTACTTTTTAACCAACTTCCAACGAAGAAGATTATACAATTCTTTAGAATATCTATTGAACTAACGCTTCGATTTTCAATCTCTCACTCTTTTTACTTCCCCCTATCTTTGCAAGAAGGAAGTATTGGAATCGTGAAAAAATTCGACTTCAGGTTTTTGACGGATTTATATTTTTGAAGGTCCTGAACACCATTTGACTGGTTTTAGGAAATGTCCTATCTGTGAATTTGTATGTGACACAAATTTTGTGGGCGCTCTATCTCAAGAACTAATGCACAGAGTCTAATAAAACTTTAGATTCAGTTAGACGTTGACATATGTTGTTGTATATTAGATTTTAGTGTAAATCTTCGAAGAGGTGGCGCTGCTATGTTGTATTTTTCACGATTTCCGCAAAAACTCTATCTCAAGAACTAATGCACGGATTGTCATCAAATATCAGATTCAGCTAGACGTTGACATAAGTTGTTGCTGATTAAGTTTTGGTGTAAATTGCGCAACAGGTGGCGCTGCTATGCTATATTTTTCACGATTTCTGCAATAGTTCTATCTCAAGTACTAATGCACGGATTTTCATCGAACTTCAGATTCAGTTGGACGTTGATATAAGTTGTTACTAATTATGTGTTGGTGTAAATCGCCCAACAGGTGGCGCTTCTATGCTGCATTTTTCAGGATTTAATGGATTTTAGCGATAGTCATAGCTATAGTCATTACATATTTTATTTATTCATTATTTATTTTATTATTATTATTTATTATTATTATTATTGAGGAAAGAGCGGAGTTCGACGAAAACTATTCATATAATGCGTCACAGTTATCAGTATTAATGAATGTAATATTTTGAAACTTCTTGGAAAAAACGATGCATCTATAACTGTAATCCTCTCCCGATAAAAGAGGGAGAAGTAAGCTTTGTGCGGGAATTCCATACCCAAATCTTTCACGTATAATATGTTCCGTATAATAATACTCGTACTTACAAGTCATAAGACTGCAGTATGCTTAATAAAAAAATAAAGTCTAATTATTTAGTTAATTTTAAAAATTTGCTTTAAAGAATGTGCTTTTTTTTTTTTTTTTGCAAACATATATAAAAGGTCTACACGGTCCGAAATTACTGGGTCCGGTCCAAGCCGTTGAAAGATATTTTTAGCCCGGCCCATTCCTATTAAAAATCTATATATATTAGACCGGCCCGGTATAAAAGTTAAAGATTCGACACGTAGAAAAAACTTATTAACACAGTCTGATATAAAAAGTAAAATCGCGGAATTAGCCCGGCCCGATATAAAAGTTAAAAGTTCGGCCTGGCCCATGCTCGTACAAAAACTCCATTAGCCCGGACCAACTAATTTCTAGAAAACCTAAATTTGTGTGTCGATATGGATAAAAATCGTCTTGTACGAGGAATTCTGACCAAAAATACTTATTTCAGCTTCTTTTCATGTTTATAGACTTCCTTTAAAAGCACCTTTGACAGCGATATTTATTTTTTAAATTAATCTTTATTTTTATCCAAATGTTTTAATTATAATTAATATCGTTAATCTCTATTTCATGCCTTGGAAACTTAAAAATCTGAAAAATGCTATACAGTAGAATCTTCTAAGACGGATTCGTGCAGGATAGGAGAAAAAACTCCATTATAGATAGTTTCCCTTCTTAGCAGGTAGATAGTTTGTTTGTTCTAAATGTATTATGTTCTTTTCGCCTGTTATTAAATTCATTTTGCATGACTCAAAACATTTGCCGTTTAAGACAGGATTTATAGACAGATTCATTTTCAGAGTTTCTTTTACTGTGCTTTAATTTTATTGCCCATAAATATATTTACTATTCTTTAAAAAAAATAAAATTAAAATTTTTAATTTTAAAATCATAGCAACTTAAAAATGTATACGTTATTTGGAAACAATTGTTGGGTCGGGCCAAATTTTACTGATTTTTGCATAAGCCAAGCCGGGACGGGGTTGACCGGTGATTTTCATAAGGGCTGGGTGGAGACCAATGCTAAAATTTTTGGCTTCTACAAAGGTCTAGTTCAAATCCAGTCCCGGTCCGGTATGGAAGGAATAAATGAGGCTCAGCCCGAGTCTGCAGAAAAAGTAAAGCTCGGAACCCGAAAGAGTGATGACGAGGCCCATCTGAGCCTATCCTTCAGAAAAAAAATAAACCCAATACCCGGGCCGGACCATAGCGGAACGACTGAAGAGCAGGTCCGGCCAGGCCCGAATGTCTTTAATAAAAATTGGCCCTAAACCAGACAGCTGACGGTGCTGGGTACGCTTCGTGCAAACCTCTAATCTTATACACAAACTTTTTCTAAATTTCAGATGTATTTTGTATTTTGAATGTATTTTGAAAATACATGTATTTTGTATTTGGAATTTTTTTAATTCGAAAAGTATTTTGTATTTTGTATTTTAGGATCAAAAACTGGTGCATTTTGTATTTTGTATCGAAAATGATTTTTCGATGTATTTTGCCCAACTCTGACTCTGACATAACCCGTAAGAAAAAAAACAATTTCAGCCGCCATGGCCTGAAAATAATAAAATACAAGCCCAGCCTTGGCCTGAGAAAAGTGCAGCTCAAGCTCGGCCCAAATTTTCAAAAAATAAATTTAAGCCCAAGTTCGGGCTTCGTGACGGGTTTGAAAGATAACTTTTTGAAAAAATCAGAAACATTTATGGGATCTCGAAATTATTATTTTGCTGATTAATATTTAAACAAAACTAATAAAGAATATAAAACCCTACAATTTTATAGTATATAATTATTTCAACCATTTTCACAGATCTGAAAATTTAGAAAGATAATAGCAAATGCAATTAATCAGCAATGAAGTCAATAAATCACATGACGTAAGTGCATGGAAAAAACAGTTAATCCTATTGTACATTAATTTTTTTTAATCTAAAATTCAACCTATATACAGGGTGCGTCATAAGTTCGTGCAAACTTGACAAATTCATAATAAAAGAAGTAATCGGAAAAAATTTTGGTTTGCACGCATATGATCAGAGGGACATTGGATATTTTTTTCATGTATAAAAGAAAATTATTGCAAAAGTAACCGAAAGAGGGCGCTACTGCATTTTCCTCATGTGACTGTTTGGTGTGGTTTGACCGCGTTTTTCATTCTGGGCTTTCTTTTTTTGAAGAGCCTTGTCCTGAATCCGGCTATAAAACCTGTTTACCGTCATTGCAGAACGGTATGTTACGCTTTTGCTGACCATGTTGTGCATTGCAGGAAAGACATGCGTTATCTGTCGTCACCTTCATGTAGGAGGGTGCTCTCACATAACTTTGTGAAGACAAGACGTTCCTATTAGACTTTTCACTGAAGACCGAGTAATATTCGAGTTTGACTGACCTCACGACCCGTCAGAGTTTTGGTTGTGGGGATACTTAAAGTTTCGTGTGTACCGGGTCTTCCCAACCCTTTTGGTGGAACTTAAAGATGCCATTTGATGCTACACTCAGCTGTAATAGGCGTATTGACGCGCCTTGCTTGCCTATTACCTGGTGGTGGTGGTCATGTTGAACATCCTTTACTTTAAAACAAATGCACAGTGTCATGTTATCGTAATTTGTTTCATTGTCTGTTTGTGTTCGTCGAGATTTGCATAAAAAGTCTCAGTATGGCGTGTGAGCACCCTCTTTCGGTTACTTTTGGAATCATTTTTTTTTTTTTTTTTTTTTTATACATGGAAAACAAATCCAATGTCCCTCTGATTATATTCGTGCAAAACGAAGTTTTTTTTTCAGAGCATTACTTCTTTTATTATGAATTGTTTTTAATCTTTATCCAGAGCTGAGGAATGAAATATAAACATAAAAAAGTGGCTGCAAAGAAAAGTTATATTAAAAAAACATACCTGATGTGCAGTTAGATCTCCACCTATTGGAAGAATCAACAGATTTTTAGCCCCCTCTAAGTCCAAACGGGTCATTTTCAAAAAGTGTCGTGTTTTACTGTCCTTTCACATTTGCACAGAAAAATAGTTAAATATCATAATTTTAATTATTGCATTTTAAGTATCATGTTTTTTAATGATAATTTACAGATATATTTTTATTAATAAAAACTTTAAAAATAAGAAATGTATTCTTTTGTAGTCAAAATGTCATTACCGTAGGTTGTCCCAACAAGCAATTTATTAGGAAAAGATTTGACTAAGTTCTATTTAAAACAGATGGTTATAATTTTTTAATACATTTTTATTTATTAGGATGCTACTAATTAAAAAAATATTTATTTTCATTAATTAAACTTATCTATAACTCTTAATAATTATTTTAAACCGTGTCCTAAGAAAGAGTGTCATTGCCATGCTTCTGACAAAAAGTTCATCTGGAATTTTTCAGAGGGTAGCACATGCCTTTTTATCAAGGCAAAAATGCTCTTTAAAAGTCAACTTGTTATGAAGTTTAGGTTAATAGAGTAAATAGTTTTGTAGTTTCAATAAAACGAGCAAAGACTTTGAATGTTTTGGTGAGTATTTTTTTGTACGTCATTACCGTACCCACTTCTAATTGATAATTAAATGAACTTTTATTTCTTAATCTGCTTTTATTATATAAGAAATAGAAAATCATTGTATGGGCCAGAAGATATAATGGCTGCCACTTATACCTGGGGAAAAATAAAAATATTTTGCTTAATTTGTCATTACCGTGCTCACTTATGTTCATTACCAAGTTAAAATTTAAAAATCAGTTTTAAAATTAAATTAAATTAGTAATTTGATCTCTGCTGATGCTTGTATATTAATGTTTATGAGGTAAGGTAATTATTTACAAAAAATTAAAACTTTCTGATTATTTCTAAAAATTTGATTTTGTTATTCCAAAACATGACAGATTTTGAAAATGACCCAAACGTCCGTTCATCGATATCTGTCAGTGAGGTGGGTTTTTTGTTATTACCGGTCGCTGGCAACGCATTTTTATGGTCGGCTGCTATTCTTTTTCACTGGTTTCCAAAAATTAAGGGGCCTATATCCCGCGAGTAGATAATTGGCCGTAAAAAAAAATCAACCCAAAAATTAAGGAAAAGCAACAAAAATAGTGATTACTCAAAATATTACGTTTAGATTTTAATAAAACTGAACCCCAATATACAACACATAGTAAGGTATAAAATAACATTAAAAGAAATCATCAGATGATTGTGGTGTTTCAGAAATTAAGCCTATTATAAAATAAACAAAATAAATGTGTCAGTTTGGTATATGAAAAGTACCTTTAAAATGGAGTATGATCACCCCTAGAAGCAATACAGCACAAACAGCGATGTGTAATACTATCAATTATGCGATCGATATGTTTGCTGTGAAGTGCGGGCCATTGCTCTTGTAAAGCAGTTCTAAGCGTGGCATGGGTTTGAGGAGGGGAATTGAGAGCAGAAACACATCTTCCTAAAGAATACCAAACATGCTCGATGGGATTCAAGTCCAGTGATCGAGCTGCCCATTCCATGCGCTGAATTGTTTGATGCTGAAGATAATCTTCCACGTTGCGAGCCTTGTGCGGTCTAGCATTGTCGTCCTGTAACAGGATAACATTACCTATTGCGCCGGCATAAGGGAGCAAATAAGCATCAAGAATGTCATCTCTATAAACGTGAGCATTCACAGTTCCACGTGGAAAGACATGGGAGTCTGTACGTCCACCCAAAGAGATACCACCCCAAACGCAGACACTGCCTCCTCTGCATGAATATCTTTCACGAATGTTTGATGGATTATAGTGTGTTCCCTTTTCTCTCCAAATCAAACAAGCGTACTATCGCTTTGGAGGGTAAAACGGGACTCATCCGTGAAGAGAACGCGCCTCCATTGATCGGCCGTCCAGTGAACTTGTTGACGTGCCCACCTTAAATGTTCCCTCCGGTAACGTGAGATGATCGGCACACAAATGGCTAGTCGCCTCGCGTAAAGATCATCTTCATGAAGCCTTCTACGCAGAGTAGATGTTGATACCAACCTTCCAGTGGCTGCAACAAGGGAGGCTCTAAGATGAGAGGAGGTGGCTGTTTTATTCTTTCGTTACACATAACCGTAAATATCGGTCATCGGTGCTAGTCGAAGCTCTTACCGGCCTTGGCGGAACCTTCTAGAGGCCGAACCAGTAGTTTTGAATTGTTACTAAAGCCTATGAACAACAGAAGGACTCACCTTTATCCATCTGGCCACCTCTGTCCGACTTTGGCCTTCCTCGAATCTTCCAATAGCTCTATATCGCAGTTCTGCGGAAAAACGATACCTCGAAGTCATACTAATAAATTGGCTATCTCAGTTTTCTTATCTCACAATCACAGCGACACCTGCAGCCGTACTCTCTAATAAGCATTTTTATGCTCTTCCCAGATAACGCAATCTGATTGCAACGCCACTTATTTGTATTTTGTATTTTTATTCAGCATCTTTTAGTTAACAATACATGCAAATTTCATACGGATAGGTTTCTTTTTGAACGAGTTATCGTTTTTTTTTGTGATTTTCCCTGAATAAATGAAAACCAGTGTATTTCTGCAATGGAGGATATTCCAAATATGGGTTCGAGGCTGAAAAAAGTCACGTGATACCGGTAATTTACCCTAGGAACTTCTAACTGATGAGAAGGGAAGATACTACTGCTTTACCTCATGAACTGTTTCATTGGCTAGCGGGGATTTACATTACACGTCTACGGAGCCTTCCCTTCTTTACGCTAGAAGTTTTTACCTTGACCACGTGATCAAAACGGAGATGGAATATCCTCCATTTAAACCATTTATTTTTTACTTCTGGCCTTAGTCGCATTACTCCCAAACTACATACACAATGTTACCTATTTTGTCCCATGCAGCTCGGACTTCACCACTAGTTTTTCCTAACACCCACGATATAAAATCCGGTTGCTGTCCAAGGCATGTTATAGACCAGGAACCGGCAGCACAGACAATCACCTCACCGAGTTCGCGGATAAAATTCTAGGATTAGTTAAATCTTGATTCACATATTAAAACGCAATCGATCTGCAAAGTCACATCTTGGTGGAAAACACCTGAAAACCTGATTTTAGCGGCTGACTCGTAGGTTTACCATTGTGTTTTCCTGCTCCCAGTCCTCTATGTTTTCACACCTTTTGGTGCAGGAAAACACAATGGTAAACATACGAGTCAGCCGTTAAAATCGGAATTTCGGGTGGTTTCGACAAAGACATGACTTAGCAGACCGATTCTGCTTTAATATGCAAATCAAGATTTAACTAATCCTAGAATTTTATCCGTGAACTCGATGAGGTGATTGTCTGTGCTTCCGGCTCCCGGTCTATTAGTATGAGATTGACCTCTTCGTCTGAAAAATTCTTTGCTCGTGCCATGGAAATGTAATCAAAATAGTAATAAACTAAAACGAAAAAAAAGATGGCAAACGCACACGAAAGTGCAGTAAGATAACAAGTACGTTGATTTCAACATTTATGTTGCTCATTGTTTGTTTTCTTGCTTCTTATTTGTTTATGATTTATCGTAATCGGTTTTAATCGCTTCATTTGTTTGGGTTCTTTTGCAATTTGCAAACGGGCGTAGCAACTTGCAAGCGTTACAATGCATGAGTATTTGCAGACCTATTGCAAGTATGTCGACATCCATTTCAAATCGGCTAATTTGCAAGTGTGTCGTTTGCATGTAACCGTAACTCGTCGTCACTGCAGATCGGCCATCAGCGGATCATTCATTGGACCCTATTCTTGTGACTTTTACGTCACAAGAATAGGATCCAATGAATGATCAGCTAATGGCCGATTTGCCGTGACATCGAAATCAAGCTCGTCGGCATTGTCTATAGGTGGCGTTGGTTCAGGTAAGTCTCGCAAAGTGTGATGTAATGCATCTGGCAACAGTGTGAAAAGACCTTATCGGGAACTCTGGGTTCGTGGCTAGCTTTGTTATTGTGGATATTCTAAGCTTGTAACCATGCTGTACATATCGCGCGCTTGAGTTCTTATACATTAAAGTAGTTTAAAGATCTTCCGAGGTATTATTTAGTTATAGTACATGGTGGCAGTGTTTATTGTTAAAGAAAGATGTATCAAATACCTGCGCCAGAACAATTTTCCTTTCGCCCTGACGACTGGCAAAAATGGATTGACAGATTCAAATGTTTCAGATCTGCATCAGGTTTGAAAACGAAACAACTGGAAGAACAGGTAAACTCTTTAGTTTATTTAATGGGCTCTCAAGCCAAAGAAATATTGTCATCTTTTAATTTAAGTGCAGACGATATTAAAAATTTTGACATTGTAAAGAATAAATTTGAAACGCATTTTATTCCTACACGCAATGTTATATACGAAAGATATAAATTCTACACGAGAACTCAAGAAGAAGGGGAATCGGTGGAACAGTTTATCACATCGTTATATACATTAGTGCAAACGTGTGAATTTCCTACCTCTTTTCAGGAAGAAATGATTAGAGATAGAATTGTTTGCGGTATTCGCGATAAGAAGGTTTCTGAAAATCTGCAACTAGATATGAAACTTAAACTTGAAAAAGCGATTACAACAGCTCGTCAGGCTGAAACAATTAAAAGTCAACAACAAGTTTTGAGTAGTGATACTACGTCTTTTAAGGTAGCTAACAGAGTGGCGATACCACAGAATAAGAAATACAAACAGAATAAAAAATTTGATTCTTTCAATTCGGATAAGAACAAAGAAGTATGTTTTTGGTGTGGGAAACAAAACAAACATACGAAATCGGAATGCCTGCGGGTAAAGCGATTTGTAACCGGTGTAAGAAGGTTGGTCATTATGCTAAAGTTTGTAAATCAAAAATGCAGGTTAACGAAGTTGAAAAAACAAAATTGACGAATTCTTCTGATTTTTTAGGCTACATAAGGAATACTTCAGATAAAAATAACCCTGTTAGAATATCGGATAACCGTTGGAATGCTAAAGTATTGATTGAAAAGACTCCTCTAGAATTTAAGATCGATACAGGAGCAGATGTGACGGTCGTTCCTAAGGCTATTTTATTTATGATTTGAAATTGAAACATATAAAATTAAACGGATCAAGTAAAGTCATTTGCGGTCCAGATGTGAAAAATCAGAAGATAGCTGGGATAATTCGCGTTAAATTAAAGAACAAAAGTTTTAGTTTTGAAGATGATGTATATATAATAAATAATTTACACCACCCATTGCTAAGCTATACAACTAGTGAGAATTTGAATCTTATCCAGAGAATATTTGAATTGAAATCAAAACTAGATCCTGTCAAGAAATTTCTAAAATTATTTAGCGGAATTGGAAGGTTGAGAAGCAGTATCAAATAAAATTAAAGAATGATGCTAAGCCTTACGCAATTTCTGTACCACGGTGAGTTCCATTAGCTTTAAGGAGAAAATTAAAAAAATTGTTAGATGAAATGACAAGGAATAAAATTACTGAACCAGTAGACGAAGCCACAGAATGGTGTGCGCCTATGGTTATTGTTCCAAAAAAGTCAGGTGACATTAGAATTTGTGTTGATTTATGAGTTCTGAATGAGAACATTGAAAGAGAATATTTCCCCATGGTCTCAGTTGACTATACTTTAAGTCAATTTAGTAATGCTAAAGTGTTTAGTATTATTGATGCAAATGCAGGTTTTTGGCAAATAAGTCTCGATCCAGCTTCTGCAAAGTTAACTACTTTTATTACACCTTTTGGAAGATTTATGTTCAATCGTTTACCGTTTGGAATTAAGACAGCTCCTGAAGTGTTCCAAAAAAGAATTCGCGAAACTATTCAAGAAGGTCCTGGTATAGTGGGTCTTATGGATGAATTTGTAATTTTTGGTTCTACTGAGGAAGAGCACAATAAACGACTAAATGAAGTTCTTTCAAAACTTCAAGCGGCTGGGTGGAATTTGAACGCTGAAAAATGCCACTTTGCAAAAGACTCCATACATTTTCTTGGTCATATAATTTCTGAAAAGGGAATAAAACCTGATCCTGAAAAAACAAAAGCTATTTCCAGAAATCCAAGACCTAGGAATGTGACTGAATTAAAAAGATTTTTAGGAATGGCTGGATTTTTGAATAAATTCGTTCCCAATTTTGCTGATGTTGCAAAACCTCTTTACGAGTTAATGAAGAATAATGTTGAATGGATTTGGGGAAAATCTCAAATAATGGCATTTGAAGATATCAAGCAGAAACTTTGCCATACTCCTGAATTAGCATTATATGATCCAAAGAAAGAAACCTTTATATCAGCCGACGCATCATCTTACGGCCTTGGTTAAGTTTTGTGTCAAAAGGATAATGGTCATTTACGACCAGTCTTCTATGCATCGCGGACATTGTCCGATACAGAGAAAAGGTACGCACAAATAGAGAAGGAAGCATTAGCTATTGTGTGGGCTTATGAAAGATTTCATGATTTTATTGTTGGCCTACAAGTTCACATAGAAACGGATCATAAACCTCTCGTACTTATTTTAATGTCGAAACCGTTAGACAATCTAACTCCTAGACTCCAGCGTATGAAACTCCGAATGATGAGATATTCCTATACCATCAAATATACTCCAGGGAAAAAGCTTGTCATAGCAGATGCGTTATCCAGAAGCCTTTTACCGGAAAAGGGAAAGGAAGAATTAACCGAAGAAATAAGTGCTTATGTGCAAATGATTATAGAAGATTTTCCTTCATCAGATTCTAGATTAGCTGAAATGTGGGCGTTGCAAAAAGAAGACTCAATCTGCAAATTACTGATTAACTTTTCAAGAGATGGTTGGCCAGGGAAAAAGGAAGTGCCAGAAGAATGTTTAAAATACTGGGAACATCGGCATTCAATTTCTGTACAAAATGATTTGTTGATGAAAGATGCGAGAATTATTATACCTTTGAAATTACGTGAAGAAATATTAAATAGAACACATGATGGTCACCTTGGGATAACAAAGTGCAGAGCTAGAGCTCGTGAGTCTGTTTGGTGGCCAGGATTATCGTCAGAAATTGAGAATTTAGTCTCAAACTGTCAGAAGTGTATTCAGCAACAAAAATATTTCAAAGAGCCTTTACTCTCATCAGAATTCCCAAACAGACCTTGGCAAACAGTCGGAGCTGACCTTCTCAAAGTTAGTGGTAACTGGTATCTTATAATGGCGGATTACTATTCTAGATATATTGAGGTGGCAAAATTAGATCATCTTACTTCCGATGCAGTCGTGAATCACATGAAGTCTATTTTTGCACGTCACGGTATTCCTGAAGTGGTGAGAAGCGACAATGGTACACAGTTCTCGCAAAAAAATCGTAGATTCTAAATACAGAAAATTTGCCAATCTTTATAAGTTCTCCATTATAACATCCAGTCCGAAACATGCTCAAAGTAACGGTTTCACAGAGTCGATGGTGAAAAATTTTAAGTTACATTACACGAAAGCGGAAAACGATGATCCATATCTTATGCTACTTGCGTTAAGATCAACCGCACTAGAAAATGGGTTTAGTCCAGCAGAACTCTTGATGGGAAGACGCTTACGAACGCCTATTCCTATAGGGAATGATAAGTTAAAGCCTAATGTATTAGACGAGAAATCCTTATTCAGAAAGGAACAGAAGCAAAAGTATTACTTCAATCGTCATCATCGAGCTAGACAACTACCAGAATTAGACGTCTGTCAGCAGGTATGGATCTCCGACATGAGGACGTATGGAAAAGTAAAAAGTGCTCATGAAGCTCCTAGGTCATACATGGTTGAAACTCCTCGAGGTATCCTAAGAAGGAATCGTATATATCTGTATCCTTCTACTGTTCCAAAATCCTTCAGATGGTAGGATAACGACACCCCAGTGAAAGAGAACGGCGTTCCTGGTGATACATCTGAGAAAGACAGCTTCCAGGATACAACATCTATGAATGATCCTGTTAGCATCACCTATTCTCCTAATGCTGTAGTTCCAGAGACTAAGCAGGCCAGTCCATTTAAGACTCGTAGCGGCTAACTGTTCGTGCTCTTTCAAGACTTATTGAAGAGGACTTTTAAAGGGGGAGATGTGATGTAATGCATCTGGCAACAGTTTGAAAAGAACTTATCGGGAACTTTGGGTTCGAGGCTAGCTTTGTTATTGTGGATATTCTAAGCTTGTAACCATGCTGTACATATCGCGCGCTTGAGTTCTTATACATTAAAGTAATTTAAAGATCTTCCGAGGTATTATTTAGTTATACACAATTAGTACACAAAGTTCTGTTATTAAAGCGGTGTGTGTTAGTTTGGACAAAAACTGTCAATCTTAGTAACGCGCCCTGTAGGTGTGTCTTTATTGGGACATAAAACGGCCTATAGAGGTGCTGACAACAGCCGACGGTACAGGGAAATTGTCCTTTTAACAAATGCTAAAGTGACATTGAAATCATTCTTTATTGTAAATGAGTTTGAAAGTTTTAGATATTCAAATTCGGATAATTTTTACTTTGTCATATAACACAGAAAACAAATATCACATTAACTCTGAAGTTGTGCTCAAAAATAATAATTCCGAACAACTTAAATATACATGTAATTCAATGTGCTTACATGGGGTTTTCCTGAAGCGAGAAGTTATACCTTTTCTTCACCAGATGGTGCATTTATTTAATTCCGAATGGAGGATATTCCGTCTACGTTCTGATCACGTTGTCAAGGTAAAAGCTTCTAGCGTAAAGAATTTAAAGCTCTGTAAACGTAATGTAAATCCCTGTTAGCCAGTGAAACAGTTCATGCGGAAAGCAGCAGTAGCCTCCTTTCTTATTCTTCTAAATTCTTTGGGTAAATTACCGGTATCACGTGACTTTTTTCAGCCTCGAACCCAGATTTGGAATATACACTGTTAAAAATATCGTGAAAAATTACCTCTGTTTACAAAGGCTATCTATTTTCTGACCAATGAGAAAGCTACATAAACGCCTATGGATCGTTCTCATTGGTCAGAAAATAGATAGCCTTTAAAAACAGAGGTAATTTTTTACGATATTTTTAACAGTGTAGTCCATTAATGCATTTTCTAGAAATTTTAGAATGAAGGATATTACATCTACGTTATGATCACGTGGTCCAGGTAAAAATTTCTAGCGTAAAGAAAGCTCCGCAAAATCCCCGCTAGCCAATGAAACAGTTCATGAGGCAAAGGAGTAGTAGCTTCCCTTCTTATCAGTTAGGAGTTCCTTGGGTAAATTTTATTGGTATAGAGCAGTTCACATCACGTGACTTTTACTGGAGAACAATGGAAAAAGCTGTAGGACACACAAATAGAAAAAGCATTGATAAAGGTAGCGATAGCTGTCCTACACTGTTAAAAATATCGTGAAAAATTACCTCTGTTTTTAAAGGCTCTCTATTTTCTAACCAATGAGAACAGTGGCGCATCCAGAATTACGCTCTGGAGGGAGCTAGCATATTTTAGAAGTATATATGCCCAGATCTGGCCCGGCTCGCTGCCGTGCTCTGTCTTTCTTTCATTTGATTTGATGGGGCGTGCCGGATCAGGTCCTGACTTACATTTTTTCTGCTGACTTGAACAGAGTCGTAACCAGCCGGAGAAGCTAGAGGAAAAGCTCTGGAAAGTTTTGGTGGGGCCCAATTCTGAATACTTTTAACGTATTAAATAATGAAATACTGTACTAAAATATATCTTAGTTTTTGTTATTTTTTGGTGTGTTTCTGCACTTGGATAATTTTAAAGTGTGTTTGCAATGAAACGATTTAAAGTTTTATTATTAAATTATCAAAATATTATGAAGGTTAAAGAGAGAAAGAGGTTGCACAGGGTCTTAAATTTTTAATTAATTAAATTTTAAACATGGTAATACTTCGAATTTCATAATAAAATGTATGAAAGAGAAAAAATTGTGTGACAAAATTAATATATTTTCAAAAAAATCCGATTGTTTAAGGACCTATTAAAAAAAATAATAATATCTTTCATAATTTTTAAAAATTTAAATATCTAGTCTAGTCTGGGAGGGGCTTCAGCCCCTTTAGCTCCCCCCGTGAGTGCGCCTGTGAATGAGAACTCTACACAACTACCTATGAAGCGTTCTCATTGGTCAGAAAATAGATAGCCTTGAAAAACAGAGGTAATTTTTCATGATATTTTTAACAGTGTACAGCAGCAGCAAAAACCTGTTCGTGATGTCACCTTGCACAGTTCTATTATGTGACTGTTTTCAGCCTCGAACCCATATGCTGGCGTAGCTGAAATGCTGGTATGATCCGGCAAACTAGTAAAATCGCTAATTACTGGCATGTTTTTGCTGAACGCTGTACCCTTGAATGTTTGTTTATTTCTTAGCCTAGCCGGTCATGCTTTGCATGGCATGGTGTCTTTGGTAATTCTCTGGTTTTATCATTGTCAATAAACAGAGGTGTAATTTTTTTTTGTATTTTTTAGTTATTTTAGTGTTATCTGTTTTACCATAATTTATAATTAGCATTAAAATCTCTGTTACTATGTTTCTATATGTATTGTTTAACATTTAAGTGCAGTGTTTTAAAAAAATCCCGTGATTTTCTGTTAATAAAACGCAAAATCCCTACATGCGCTGTTTTTTTTTAAACGCTAGTGTTTAAAAATCCTTGGATATTTTCAATAAGGCCCAAAACTACCACATTGGCTGGATTTTTTTAATCCTGAGTGGCCATTATTTTATTTTATCCAGCTTCCCCGAAACACTTATGCCTGTAACTAGTCTATATTATATAAAGTATTCAGATAACAGTGCTGTAGTCGTAAAAAAACTAGAGCGTATACGCTTGCGCAGATGGTAGACACAGAAAATTGTTCATTTTCAAATTTAGCTTGCATATGCTGTCCCAGAGGAAAAAGAAGAAAATTGAAACAATCATTATTATTTAAAGTTTAATTTAAGGTGTGAATTATATAAAGAAGACTATTAAATATTTCTACCATAGAAAAAAAAAAATCAGTAAATTTTTTTGAGATATAAGTCAGTATAAATGGAATAGTGTCAAACCCGTTACCAAATGTCAAGCCTGTTACTGCACAGTATTTTAATGATATTTAAATATTGTCAACATTTTTTCACCATTCTATTGTTATTTTTCTTTCAACTATGAAGTAAAGATATAATTTTCTTAAAATTCAATAATTTACATGAATATGTATTGTTATTAAGAAGAAAAGTTCTTCTATAAATTCCTATGCAGTCAAAACGTGTAGCTATAAATGTCTCTCATTTCAATTTAATTGGAGTATCATGTTCTAACATTAGTCACCTGAAAGTAAGTTGATTTTTGAAACTTTAATGAAATTTAAAAGTGAGTATTTTCAGTAATTTTGTTTGGTAATGGACTTGACAAATTTGCTGTACAAGGTGAAAATGGCCCATGTACAGTATGTCTATATGCTTATTTTATTTAAGAAACAAAGTATATCATGCTTCTTAAAAAAATCCAGATAATATATACTGCATATACTACCTTCACTCCAACCCTGTTAGGCTGTTCATAACTGCAAAGTATTGAAAATAATTCATTGTCATTTTTGCATTTACAGTTGCTTATTGATCCATTTCTTATGTATACTATTTAAATGCCTATTAATGTATGTAGTAGTATTTATTTTATTATAACTTCTTCCTTTTTAAAATTTAGATGCTAAAAGTTCTACATAGTTATTTTTTGTGTCAATTCTGAATTCATTTTAGATTGTTAATTTGGCATAGATGCCGTTTTGTGATACGCCGTTTGGCGTATCTTCCCTCTGCCGTTGTTGTTTTGAATTTTTTGGCGATTTTTTGTTGGCGGTATTTACAGATATGACAAACTCGATATGGAAACCCCATGTGTGTTGTGACGTGTCATGTTCTGGCAACCCCTGAGAAGCTTAGAATTTTGTGGATGTATTTTGATATCGTGTTCTATCATTATCTTTTTATTTTTATGTTAAATTTATTGGATGTATTTCATTGACTATAGTTTCTGTAGTCCATTTAAATGCTCTTGCTGAAGTAATTAAGAAATATGAGGAAATTTTGACAAGAAAGGGAGGTTTGTTTATAGCGTGTCAATGCGTATTAAGCCTATTTTGGAAAATGACGGCGGTGTTATGAGAGATATTTTGTGCTGGAGGTTTCAAGAAAGCAGATGTCTGTTAAGGTATGTTGATAATTTTATGTATATTTTGTTGCTCTAAGAGTTTTTTACATTTTGAGATTGGTACAAAACGAGAACTGCTGAATTTTGAGAATGCTATACCGCGAAAAATGCTGAATTCGGTGGTGTTTTTTTTTTTTTTTCGGTAAATGTGCGCAAAGCGCTCATACAAGGATTACTGATTACCAGTTTAGCGAATTTTGTTTATTATTTACATTTTATTTTCGTTAAGCCAAACATGCGTATAAACCGGTGCTTGGTGACATTTACTACTTGGCAGAAAAGGGGTTTTCATGCCAAAAAGAATTCCAAGATGGCGGCCGGGGGAACTTATGACATCTGTTCCGCAATAACATAGAGTAAAATATCTTCTTTCGGAATTTATGGTATCAATTTAAATTTTCTGATCACTTTTGCTGCCGCCAGTGCGTGTTGTCATCACACGCTGGCGTGGGACCAGCAGCGAAAGTATTAAATGTTATTTACAGGGATCTTTCAGACTTTTTTAATTGGGTTTTGTTTTTGTGAAATTGAGCTTTTTATACTTATGGAAAATTTAACCATAGTTTTGTGATTCTGAAGTTCATGTTTTTGTTTACAGATTTTAAACAAGGGACAGAAAAAAAAAAATGTTTGCGAGTAAATAATTTTTTTCTAATTTTTTAATTAAGAATAAAACTAAGGGTTAATTAAAATAAATTTTTTAAATTCCTGAATGTTTAACAAATCTTATGCATTTTATTTTCCTAATATTATAATAAACATTGATGATTTATAATGAAACAACACGGCTCTCAAAAGTCTAGGAAAAGCTGCGACTGAATCCTAAAATGAACGAGACACTTGGCAATGTTGAATTTGTCGAGACGATAAATGAATTTTTGCTGTTATCAGTTTGTTTCTTACATTCTTTCCACGCCTACTGTGGTTTAATCTGAAATTTGGATTGGTATATTAAATACTTGCATTTGAGTGATCAGACTGGTTGGATTTCTTGAAGTGTGTTTGTGACGTGAGTTTTGTGAAGTGCATTGAAGTGATGGTTTGACGAGGTTATCGTTTACGTGTATGTATTGTTAGAAAGGCATTTTCATTGATGTTATTATTATTATTTGTTATTTTCAGTTTCGTCTATAGAAAATGTATATGGTGCGATTGCAGTTTACTCTCCTTGTTGGCGCGATTTTCAAAAATTGCCAAATTGGCATGTTTTTGCGTGCTATCTCCAGGAGCTGCAACATCCAGGAGACAGTACACAAAATTATTGTTTGTTTTCTCTTCTTTTATATTTTGAAACAAGTACCTATCTGGACGAATGCTTTAAAGGTGAAAATAAATATTCGATCACTTATTTTTCTCTAATTTTTACCTGTATTTTTGAGATTAAAAAAGAACGTTTGTAAACAGTAAGGTGAGCAAAACAAAGTTGTTGTTTTTTAATCAGGGGGGCTACCACCCCCCTGATTTGAGTTCAATGTTTTAGGTTTACAGAATAAAGGTGATATTTAGCTTCAATTTGATATAAAAAAATATATATGTTCTCTTATGTATTTTTCAAAAGTTAATATAATAAGAAAGAGAGGTAAGTATATAATTTTTCTTTTACGTTTGTATATACATTTTATATTGTAATATATATATATATATATATATATATATATATATATATATTATTGCAAATGTTGTGGCAATAGAGCTAGGTCATTGTTCTTGTAACTGTAACAATTTCACTCCAAAATATGCAAAACTTATTTATTTATGTTGAATCAAAATAAGTGTTATATTATGAGAAAATTGGGTCTTGCAAGGTACTAACTTCCCTTAACTTTATGAGAAGCTTAACTATGATCATTTTGAAAGAGCAATTGTTGAATATGAATAGAATTTTGTACAGGAGAGACATTGATCAATTTGATGCAAGGGCAGATTCACAGGGATCATGTCCTCTCCTGAACCAATAAAACTTTTACTAATTAGCATATTTTTTGCATGGAAATATTAATTGATATTGAGAAAATGCGTCAATGTTAAGAGACGTGAAGATTTAAAAAAAAGTTATTAACATGTAACTATCTTATTTTTTAGTAAGTACAGTACATGAGAATCCTCATGAATCGTATACGTCTATTCAAATTATCTGATGTATTTTATTGTGTGTTTAAATGTTGTTTTTAAGTAATTTATATTTCCACACAAGTATTGTACTTTACTATCTTTGGTTGCAACAGACCTATTTCGGAGTTTTTATCATGTCTGATCTGAATTGTTTTTACAAACTTAGATTAAGGCGTGAAAAAGTTTTTAAATCATTTGAATTTTTATGTAGTTGTAAACGTTGTGGTGTTATTCGCTTGGGTTTTAAACTTCAATTGACTAAACGTCTATCGAAATCTTTACACACCTGTAAGTTAGTGTTACTTCGTGCCATTATTTATGATACTCGTAGTAAGCTTGCTTTTGTTGAAAAAGAAATTTTTCATTTACATCTTTCTCTTGGAAACTCGGTGTCAAATTTTGACACACTTGATCGGTTATCATGGTACCGGTCTGTCAAGTTCTCTGCTTTTCATAAACTTTTGTTAGTAAAAAAACTTTCAAATTTACTCCCTCTTGCTGCTACACCCCCTCCTTGGCTCCCAGAAGTCAATAGTAATGCTATTGTAAACCTTTCAACTTCACAACTGTCTCCTACACAAGAGAAAGCTCTCAAACTTAATTATAATTTTTCTTTTAGCAAACGTCCAGACTTGCCTATTCTTACTGCTCCAGTTGAAAGGTGTTTCAAATTTAGCAAACTATCTTGTTCTCAAAAGGATTCCATTAGGGTTCTCATTAAAAACACTGTTGATCGCAATTCTACGAATCTCAAGCCAAACATGACAAAGGATCTTAAAGAGGCTTTATGTTCTTTAAAATCTAATGATAACATTGTTATCTCTAAAGCTGATAAGGGAGGTCAAATAGTGTTACAGGATAAAACAGTTTATTTGGATAAAGTGCAGAATCTTTTACAATCTGGCCCATATATTAAATTAAATCACGATCCTTCCGACAGTGATCTAATAAGTACTAGAAAACTTATCAGAACCTCTCCTTGTATTGATGACAATATTAAAATGTCATTAATTCCTTCTATTGCTAACTGTAGTTGCTTTTACGCTCTGCCTAAAGTTCATAAAATTGGTGTTCCCCTACGTCCTATCGTATCCAATACCAGTTCTGCCTCATACCCTCTTGCTAAATATTTAGTTAAATGCTTTTCATTTTTTTCAAGTTCCAATATTTACACTATTAAGAATTCTAGTTATTTTGTAAATCGTATTAAAAACTTGACCCCCCTCTTTACGCAGGGTTTCATTTGATGTTACTTCTCTGTTCGTTCATGTTCCAGTTCAAGGTGCACTACAAAGTCTCACTGTTAGATTAAAAGAGTTTCATTACACAGATTATGAAATCAATCACATTATTGAGTTATTCAGTACTTGTTTAAAACAAAATTCATTTCAAATCAATATTATTCTATAACAGATGGTTTAGCAATGGGCAATCTCCTTAGTCCTTTCCTAGCAGATTTATATATGCATTACTTTGAGGTTAAAATGTGTAACCTTATCAACTTCCCATTTTATTGTAGATATGTAGATGATTCTTTTGCGCTCTTGGACCTTTCTCTTTTTTCTGTTGAAAATATATTAACGCTTTTGAACTCAATAGATTCAGTTTACTTATGAAGTTTAAATAGATAATAAATTACCATTTCTTGACACGTTGGTTACTCGTCAGCTTAACACCTTTGATACTTGTGTTTACCGTAAACCTTTTGCTCTCACACTGCTCCCCCCCCTCCCATTTTAATTCATGTCACCCCCTTCCCAAAAAGCTTTGGCTTTTCTTTATTTAATTAATAGAGCTCACTTAATTTGTTCAGATAACAATTCACTTGTTACAGAATTAAATTACATTAGATATGTGGCTATTGATTGTGTTTTTAGTTTATCTTATGTCAATAATTTCTCATAGTCTTAATAAATTTGTTAATCTTGATTCTTCTGTTACTGCGGTTTCTATTTCTAACCTTATCATTTTATAATAGTATTAGCTTTAAAATAGCTAATATCTTAAGACATTATGATTTTAATGTGGTTTTTAAACCAGTTAATAAATTAACTTTTTCACAGCTTAAGGATCAAATTCCTCCTCAAAATTATTGGGGTGTTTACAACATTCAATGCCAATGTGGTTTGTCCTATATTGGACAAACTAAACGAAAACTCCGTTACAGAGTCAAAGAACACATAAACTATCTAAAGAAAAAAGAATTTCAAAAATCCTCTATCGCCTCTCATTGCTTGGGGGAGGGACATAATTTCAATCTTGACTCAGCTACCATTATCAAAAAATGCATTACTCCTCTGGATTTAGACTTTTTTGAAGCTGTTCATAGATTTAGAAACTCCTTGGCTAATGATTTGTCTAGTGTACCATATATCTCAACTTTCTGGATGGATTTGTTGTGTCACGGCACTTCACTTCTGCTTTAATTTCATTGGCTGTTTGAACTTGATGGTCTTTTGGTATTGTATTTTGACATTTGGGTGTTTTTATTGATTTTTGTACACTGAGGATGTGAGTCCTGGAACTCATAAAACATATACGTCTGTTCAAATTACCTGATGTATTTTATTGTATGTTTAAACGTTGTTTTTAAGTAATTTATCTTATTTTTTGTTAAAATTGCATGAATTTTAAACTTTGGTTTTCTTTTGACAATTGAATGTTTATCTGTTTTAAAATTACGAAAACAATGAATAATTAGAGGTAGAAGACCTTATGTTTCCCTGATAAAAAGACATTTCATTTTAAAAGTTCTGTTTAAGTTTCAAACTTTAAACCTTCAAAATTCCAGAATTACTTGAATATCAAACTGTATGTCTGGTATTGAAAGGTAAAATTTACTGAATAATCCAATGATTTTATCCAATGATCCAATGAATCCAATAATCCTATGATTTAAAAATTAGGTGTTAGTTTTGAAAATCTGAAAGTTTTTTACAATTATTATATGTCGATAATCCCCCCCTCCCTTCCTAAGCAAAATTTAAATACAGTCGAACCTCGTTAACACGAAATTGAAGGGGCTGTGAAATTTTTTCGTGTTATCCGGGATTTCATGTTAACCGTCAAAATAGTGGTGCCATCTATATTAGATGAAAAAAAACTAAATAAATAAGCTTACAAATATATCTTTGCTAAAATCATAAATTAATAAGAAATAGAAATTTCAATTAAGAAATAGAAAATTTAATTAAGAAATAAAACAAATTGGTCATCATTTTAGGCAATAATAAGTTTATTTACCTGCTAATCATTTTTTTTAAATGTCCGTTATTGACTTTTATTTCAATTTTTGTAGACTGCTTTGTTCTAGAAACGTATGGACCTCATCTAATTTGTCCAAAGCTCGGGAAGCATTCTCTTGTTCCATAAGGAAATGTTGTACAGTTTTTAATCATGTGGTAGCTTCATTTAATGACACTGAACTTTTCAGTTCTGTGTCGAATTTTTCATCCTCGTCTGAGATGTTGATGTTGTCATCTTTTTTTTTCAGTTAATGAAGCAATTATTTCTTCGTCTGTCGTCACATCCGAAGTCAGCACATCTTCATCTATGCAAATATACTCGACAAATAATGTCTGCGAAATAATTTCCTGTTTTTCGGCTTCTGCTATTAAATCAGTCGTCATTTCAGATTCTATTTCATTAGTTTCTTCATTTATCTCATGCATAAATCCCGCATGTCGGAAACAATTTTTCACAGTTCCAGTAAGTGATACTGTTCCAGGCACTTCTTAGATAAGTTATAGCTTCTAGTAAATTCACATAAAATTCCGTTTCATTATCAAAACATTGAATCATTTTATGAACAATTCTTTTTCTGTACTGCAATTTTAAGCATTGGATAATTCCTTGGTCACAAGGCTGAAGTTTTGCTGTAGTGTTCAGTAGAAGAAAGACACATTCAATTGCTTTTAATACTGGAACATCTTTATGAGCACTGCAATTGTCCAGCAATAAGCAGATTTTTCTCGGTAGAATTTTAAGTCCAGATCAAGTAACCATTTCGTAAAAATAACATTGTTTATCCATGCATTTTTGCTGGAACGTAGCAAACTGGCAAAGTTTTAACGTTTTTGAAACAACGTGGTTTCGCCGACTTACCGATCACGAGCAATGGTAATTTTTCACTTCCGTCCATGTTGCAGCCAACCATAATCGTAATTTTTTCTTTGCTGAATTTTCCTCCAGTACATTTTTCTCCTTTTAAAGTAAGTGTTCGCGAGGGTTGTGCTTTGAAAAAAAGCCCTGTTTCATCAGCGTTAAAAATGTCACAGGGTGCAAAATTTTTTTTTAGCGTCTAACCACTTTCCTAATAAAAAAGACTGTATAGAATTCTCATCTACGGCAGATTCTTCTCCACATATCTTTTTACAGACAATTCTATGATGCTCTTTAAATCTTGTCAGCTATCCGTTAGAACATGTGAAATTGTTGTAACCGAGAGCATCAGCAAAAGCCTTTGCTTTCTCTTGCAAAACTGCACCAGTTAAAACAATGTTCTGGCTTCTTGCTTCTTTTATCTACCGTAAGAGAGCAATTTCAATTTCTTCATTTTTTCCTGTGCGCATCCGTTTTCTTTCTGGTTCGAATTGACTGACAGCATAAGGCGTTTAAATCTTTTCTGATTCTTTAAAATTGTAGAGAGGGCTAATGGGTATTCCATACTTTGCCACAATTTCTGATTTTTCAGTACTTTATCGCTGACTTAATTTTAAAATACTTTGTTTCTAAAGATACAGCTTGCTGTTTTTGACTCATCTTTCAAAGAATTCTACAGAGCAACTGCGAACAGAGTTTCAGTGGTCAGGTATAGCAGTGAGGATTGTCACTTCTTTCACTCGAAGATATGGGATTTCGGAAACACTGTTTATGGTTTATGTCACTATCAGTAGAGTCAAACAATTAATGGAACAATCACATTAAAAAAAAAACTCCTTCACCCAAACATTCATTGTAGCCGATCTAGAAGCTCAGAGAGGGAATAAGTCCGCATAAAGGACCAAAAAGATAGCTAACAGATACGATTTCTAAAGATCAGAGGTCAAGAGCAGGAGCTCTTGACATTTCGGACATCACCCCTTTCTATTGATCACCTCCCCTTTCTTTTGTTCACCTCTCCTTTTCTCTCCTTTCTTTTGTCGATGACCACAAAATGTAATTCGAAAGGAATAGGAAGACATATGATTGATTCCCATCTCAGGCATACTTCCTCAGGATGTGAATAAATGCAACTTAGGCAAAAGGGGAGGAATGCAGAATATCAGAGGACAAAGAAAAGCAGAGATTAGCCAAATATTTCACCATTTTTTGAAACCCTTTTCCTCTTTGTCATTTTCAAACAGTGAGCAAAATTCCATTTTTAGTAAATAAGATGTGACATGTAAGTTTGAAATATTGAAAACTTCGCTTAAGAAAGAATGCTTTGATTTTCCAGCAAAAAAAAAAAAATTCGCCTTAAGCGGGATTTTACGAAATTCTATTTCGTGTTAAACGAATTAATTTACATTGGTTTTCAGACTTATCTGGCGGGACCTCAGTATTATTTCGTGTTAAGCGAAATTTCCTGTTAAGCGATTTCATGCTAGCGAGGTTCGACTGTATAACATTAATTTGTAGCTATTATTATGAATTGATTGGTACCAGTCACATTTTTATACAATGATTTGCGGCAGAGTTAGTAAGGATATACTTTTCATTCCAATGAACTGTGAAAAGAGAATAAGTGATTATGTATCACTGTTACAATATTTGCCTATTATTTTCTGCAATCTTTTTGTGAGATTACTTTGATTTTTGGTTAAAAACAATTTACTGCAGTTTCTGGAGGGACACCAAATGACTTTCTACTCTTAAAAGTTTTCCAAATGGATCTGCAAAGAAATCTGACATAAAAAATAGTTTAAAATTTAAAAAATATCTATTTCTGTGTTTCTATTAACTGCCTTACTGGCAACCTGCCTTGAAATGGCAATTCTTTTCAGAAAAGCTGTGTTGCCACAATTTTGTAAATCACACTAAAACCGTAAGAGGCAAACACAAATGCACATCTGTTCCAAAAGATGAAAATTATTAGTGAAATCACATAAATGAGTAGACTACTTTCAATGAGACTGTAGTTTCAAGTGGAGTTTTTTAAAGAATTATTTTTCTTGGTAATGAAAAATGCTGTTAATAAAAGTGATAAAAAATAGTTTTGCTGAAGAATGCACTTCCTGAGAAAAGAAGATAATTTTCTCTGTACTAACTACATAATCAAGCACTGAATTTGATGCAGCACTTTAAATTTAAATTATATTTTATATTATAAAAGTGTAATTGATCTTTATTTTGTCCAATATATATATTTTTATACAAAGTTTGTCTGATTTAATGTTCTGTTTATGAGTTAAAGTTGAAAAAAAAATGTCAATGGTGCATAAAGCAATAGTTTTTATGTTTATAAACATTCATATAGTTATTAAAATAATAAATATTTCAAGATTAAAAGAAATAATTAAAATTGTTTTTAAGAAATGAGATTTTTTATTGTAACTTACTACTTTTTAATTATTAAAAAATCAAAGCTGTATTGCACCATCTATTGATAACTTCTTTCATGCACAGTGTTTTTTTTTTAATACATTATTTATAATACTATATATTTTTTATTAATTATAATTTTCAGATCATGAATCCATAATTTCATCTGTAGGAGTTGGCAACTCTCCACATTCTTTGAAACATTACTGCTTCTAAGCAAAGTAAGTTTGATTTGTGTTATAAAAAGTAATTTTTCTGAACTCTCAAAATTTTAAGTTTTTTTAGCTTTATTTTCTACTATAAATTTAATTCTACAAAATTAGGCTTAAGCACTTGTTTTGGAAATGGGTTGATAAGAACACATTTGGACTTTAGTGCATTGACAGATGATGATTTTATACGATATAGAACAATATCATATTCTGCTCTAATGTTAGTATAATAACTAATATTTTATAGCTTTTTCTCTGCATAATTTAATAGAGTATTTTTTTTTTATACAGTATTGTTTGAAAACGAATATTGTAAGACATTACAAGCATAAACTAAAAAAAGAAAATATTTTAGATCAAAACATGAAACATCAAAAATAAAGTTTCTGTCTGAGAAAGTAATCTTAATCCTATTGAATAGATCTTAAAATATCCACTCGCCACATAAGAACTAAATAAAATAAACAATCCGCCACTTTTTTTTTTTTTTTTTTTTTTCAAAAAATTGAAAGAAGAGAAGTCTTCCAACTTTTAAATACCCCCAAATGGTGGTTTCAGGACCTTGCAATTTAAGTAATCCTGCAGTTTTAGCTGAAGCTCTGTTAACTATAGTAATCTGTATAAGGAATTTCAATGTAATTTAATTCAATAAGAATTAAGATTGTGTTAATTGTACTAAGCCAAAATTCTACTGCCCGTTGATGTTTGTTGAAATTTAACGAATGTCATTTACTAGAATCTAATAAATTATTTTAGGTAATATTAATTACAATAGGCTATGGGAAGATTTTTTGAAAATGTTTGGAAAGTATATTACAACAGGATAAAATTTTGTTAAGCTGCGTTAACTCAAAAAAAAGGATGACAACATCAAAGTGTCAGATGCGGATGAAGAAATCACCACAAAACTGAAAAGCTTAGTGTAATTAAATGAAGCTACTGCAGCATTGAAAACTGTACAAAGTTTCCTTATGGAACAAGAGGATGATCTGAGCTTTGGACAAATTAGATGAGGTTTCGTCTGTATGTTCTTAAAAAGAAGTAATCTACAAAAATTGTAGTAAAAGTCAATAATAGACTTGAACAAAAAAATGATTAGCAGGTAAATAAATCTATTGCTTAAAATGATGGCAAATTGGTTTTATTTCTTAATTAAATTTTCCATTTCTTAATTATTTATGATTTTAAGAGCAGATATATTTAAGTTAATTTATTTAGTTTTTATATCTAACATAGATGCGGCCACTATTTTGAAAGTTAACCCTCACCCCAAGAAAAAAAAAAAAATTACAGTCCCTTCATTTTCGTGTTAATGAGATTCTACTGCAATTATATGATAAAACAGAATCACTACAGAGATTTTTTTTTTTCTCACATTTTCTTTTATGCATTCCTTTTTATTTTAAATCTGAAAATACTTGATTCTGAAGGTTAAGAAAATTCAACATTTATAGATGCAAAACATTATAGAACCCAAAAGCATTGATGAATGTTTTTAAAAAACATGATATTTGATTATGTAGAATTCAAAATTTTTCTGAAAATAAGACATAAAAAAGAAAAACAAAACTGTTATTTTTTTAAAAAAATAACTTAAAAAAAAATTCTATAATAATAAAAAAATATTTTCTTTTTTCTTAAAATAAGGTATTATGCTTGTAATTATTAATTTTATTTAGTGCCTTTTTACTTATAGTTTAATGTTGCTACTCTTTGAAAATGCAGCTGTTAATATGCCCACCCATTTATATGACAATTTTAATCATAATCCTAATCTTATGAGTGTTCGATGGTAAGTTCCTTATATGTATGCTTAAATAAAATTAGCATCATATTTTTTGTTTTATACCATATAAACTTTGTTCTATATGTGCAGTGTAAAAGTCGATTTCCATGTTATTTTATTTATAAATACATCAATACATTATGTAAAAAGTAAATTTTTTAAGAATAGTTTACATATTTTTTCAATATGTTTTTCTTTTTTTGCATTATGACATTTTATTAGTATTTATTCTCAAAATCAGAATGGCAACGTGCTTGCAATCTATGCTAGTAAATATTGCATGATAAATAATCAATAAATGGTTGAATTCATTGACTATTTTTACAGTCGTGCCAAGAAATGGATACTTCTTGCACACTACTGCTAAATGTTACTTAAAAGTTTTTCTTTAATCATTTCTGTCAGAATTATGCTTTAAAATTGACTTCATATAATGTAGAAATTCATCTGTTTGTTATGTAAATGAATCAATGCTTAAATGAAATAATTGATTAAACCCCTAAACCTTTTAATCTTACAGAAATTTGAATCAGTATCATTCAAAGTGTCTGATAGTTTATTAATTAATGGGTTGCTAGATGATTGTATAGGATTTATTGACCAAGAGTCCCAATAGAGACGTGCCAAGCAAAGTAAAAAAAGAAAATCAACAGCAGATATTGGGAGTACAAATTAATTCGGTCCGTTTTTTTTCGTTAAAAAAACATTTTATTTATTATCAAAATGAAAAAACATGTTATTCAAAGTATTGTCCATCGGCAGCCACAACCTTTGTCCACCTTTCTGGCAATTTTCGGATTCCATCTCTGAAAAATGAGTCCTCTCTGGACACAAACCATGAATCGAGCCATTCTTGAATTTCTTCGGAAGAAGTGAAGCGGTGTCCAGCCAAATCGTGATGCATCCGTCGGAACAACCAATAATCAGAAGGAGCAATGTCTGGCGAATACGGCGGGTGGGGTAGGACCTCCCATTTCAACGTTTCCAAGTAATTTTTAACGACAATTGCCACATGCTTTTCAACGTCGCGCGGTTTCAACTCGTATGGGACCCAATTTCCTTGCTTTTGAACCATTCCCATGTTTTTTAAGCGCACGGAAATTGCTTGCTGAGTGACTCCCAACTATCCTGCAAGCTCTTGTTGCGTTTGGCACGGATCTTGATCGAGCAATTCCTCCAATTCGGCATCTTCAAACTTTTTCGGCTGGCCCGGGCGCTCCTTGTCTTCGACACTAAAATCACCATTTTTGAAGCGACGAAACCACTCTCTACATGATTTATCAGATGGCGCAGATTCACCATATACTTCCACAAGCGATCGATGTGCTTCAGCGGCACTTTTCTTCCAATTAAAAAAGAAAATCAAAACTTCCCACAAATGTTGTTTATTTAGCACAAAACTTGACATATTGAATGCTCAGAAAACCAATTTTGTTGTATAAAACTCGAAGCTTCGTTGACTGAATATGGTTGACAAAGGTCAAACCTTTCTAACAATGCCAAAAACATCTATCATTATTCAGTAAACAAATCAGCCAGAGCCATCTATTGAAAACGGACCGAATTAATTTGTACTCCCAATACAATGAAAGCATGATATTTGATTTTTAATGGATATATCAGTTGTATCTTGATTGTCTGCTATCTTTAATGTAGATCTTAACATGCTGAGTCATATATTATTATAAACTCATTTTTAAGCAATAATAAATGTTTAAACTATCCAGCTTATTTAGTTGTCAAAAGAAAAATAATCTAAATCAGCATGTATCGAGTACTTGCTATTTTTCTCTCAGACCTTGGGTCTATACTTGCCTATAATAAACTTGTGGGTTATGTGATGAAGTTCAGCGGTACGGGTGATTTAAATACACAGAAAAACTTCCAACTCTAATTCCGGGAACAAAAATTTATTTAAAATACATTTTAATGGGTACAAAAGGGGCCTTGCTTTTTAAGTGAGCAGGGGAGAGAGATGCCCACATAAAGAGTGTGCCAAGGTGTGGATATTAGTTCTTAACCATCTAATGGCTAGAATAGAAGGGAGACATTTCGCTAGAAGTCCAGATATCTTGGCTTTACAATTTATTGCCAATTTACAAAAGTTTTGGTGACTGACCGAAGATGGACAAAGCTAATGGCAAAAACAACTTATTAACACAAAGAGTTGCAAAAATCTCTGTGCTTCTGTGATCAGCGACAGACGTCTGCAATTGTATACATTTGTTTATCTTCGTTAATGGCTTTTTAGTCTAAATGATCGTTATGTTCAATTGCGTAATGCATAGAAAGGGCATCTGTTTTTAGAATAAATTAAATAATAGGAAAGATAAAATTATCTGTAATAATTTTTTAGACAGGATTCGCATAAAATATATTTTATTTTTGTTGTTTCATTGCAGCGGTGAAATTTTATTAGTAATTAAGAATGATTTATTTATAATGCAGGCAATAACAGGTGTAAAGAAAATGAAATGTAATGTGAGACAGCTGCATTCATATCTTTTTGATTTATTTTATGATCAGAGTGCTAATGGAAATTAAATAATTTTGTGAGACTGCATACTTGTTAAATGCAAGTGCATCTGGAGTACCAATCATAACTTAGTGTTTAAAAATATAGAATTAAATTAGCTACTGAAAGGAAACATCATGTAGATACAATTACGTATGGTTTAAAAAAAAATGAATTAAATTACTAATTTCAGTTTAACGAGGGGGGGGGGGGGAGAGAAAGAACAAAAATTTAAAAGTAAAAATAAAGTATGTTTAAATTAATTTTGAAGAAAAGCCTATATGTAACAGAGAAAGCTGTCACAGGTGAAGCATTCATATCTTTCCAGTATTTTTTGCTTGAGTTTGATGGATAACTGCAAAAAATGAACTTTATTATTTGTATTCGATACATTTGAAGACCTGACATCAATGTATCAAAAATATGGGCCAGGTTGCATTGTACACTTGTCTAGTTACCTGTCTTCGTAAGTTGGTTTTTATGTCATAATTTCCTTTATGTATTCAATTTATGTGTTATTTTATATAAAATAAACATAGCAAGTATAATAAATTTCTGCAAGCAAAAGAATAAATAGTGTCTTAGTTTCTCGTTCTACATTTGTAATAATAAATTAATAGCAATCTCAAGTTAAAGAAGAATAAAAGAGTGACGTCTGCTCAACAGCTAAATTGTAAATGGATGCATAAGAGACAAAGGAGCTAATTGGTATAAAAATGTTAAGCACAACAAGAGCTTCTTAACTCATATATACTAAATAAAAAAAATTAAGGGATTGAAAAGACAGCAAAACTTTTCTTAAAAAGTTATTTAAATAATTTCAGGATTTTAGATATTTAAATATTTTGAGGATTTCAGATATAACTGTCTATCCTTATATTTATTCTGTATGTGTATATGAATGGGTTTAATTCATTTTCATAATTGTTTTCGTTAGCATACACACACATGCATGTAAGTTTAGGTTTTGGTGATTAACAGTAATTTTTCTAAGTACAAATGCAAATTGAGTTGCAAATAATATTTGTTAGTTTTGTTATTTGTGCTACAAATTAATGAAATTACTTATTTGCATTTTTTATTAATTTTGTAATTACTGTTTCTTCTAGGCCATTTTTTTCACCGTGCCTCTTTTGAAATTGGCAAAATGCACACTGCCTTTAAAAAAAAAGTTTAATTCACCAGCAGTTGTGCCAGAGATTTCTTGTAAAAAACTTCTTCATTCAGCAGAGGAGATAAGGACTTGTATTATAGTATGAGTGTATTTATGTTGGGAAATGAATGAATTTAGAGAATATTTTTTCTGAATAGCGAGAAAGCGAGACTTTGAAAATGTTTGACAGTACTATTTTTTGGGAGAGATCATCTTACAATATGAGGGTATTTTATTTATTTTTATTTTCAGGTGTTAGAATTATTTTATGAATTTTATTTTCAAACTTAATTTTTATTT
Source organism: Maratus speciosus (assembly GCA_963932465.1). NCBI lineage: Eukaryota > Metazoa > Arthropoda > Arachnida > Araneae > Salticidae > Maratus > Maratus speciosus. Next base: position 409,381,918 of record OZ010787.1, on the reverse strand, counting down.
TTAGGTGTTAGAAAATTTTATTTTATTTTTTTCTTGCGAACTGAATTTTATTTTCGAACTTTATTTTCGGCGATACTAAATTTTGTGGAAAAATGTTTTTGCAAACTGAATTTATTTTCAGATGTTAGAAAATATTTGCGAAGAATTTTATTTTGAGAATTGTTTTACAAATTTAATTTTCAAACTTAAATTATTATTTTTTTCTTGTTAACTGAATTTTAATTTCGGGGGTATAGAAAATTTATTTTGAGAATTAAATTTTAGCGGAGATAGATTTATTTTACAAATTTTTATTTTCAGGTGTTAGAAAAGGTTTGAGAACAATTTTATTTTGAGAAACTTTTTTTTTTTTTCATACAAATTGAAACGGGCCCTGGAGAAATTTAGATTTAACTAGTGGGAAAAGATTTTTAATGAATAGGCGTACTTTAATAGAAGCATATATGTAAGAGATGTGTTGGTAATATCCTGAAAATGGAATTGTAATTCAGCATATAAGATTTTGCACAGAGTAGTACTATGGAAAGAAGTAAACAATGAAGTTATTCTTGAGAATACATATGCAAAACAATTGAAAAACATTCATTTCGTTTATCTAAAAAGTTCTTGAAAAATAGATTCATTAATGCAAATTCAAATATAGTAATGAAATAATGATATAACTGAATAGCAAAAAGAGGTATTTTGATGTTTGAAAAATAATATTAAATTTTTATTTAAAAGCAATATTCTAAAAAATCATATTTTTTTTTTTTTTTTTTTTTTACAAAAAAAAAAAAAAAAAAAGAGAATAAAAAATGACAGAAACAGTTTACTATTTATATGAAGTTTAATAGCAAAATTCTGTCCCTACAATTGGGACAAGTTGTTTTTGTTAGTGTTTGATGGAGCCACATGCAAAATCACGTAAAAATGTGCTAGGTGACACAATATTGCAGTAATGGCATACTTCGCTTCTTGGAGCTCTGGGCCACCTAGCACAAAATCTTCTCTCACATGAGAGCAGCGTGCAGTTCGCTATGCACCAATTTTTTAAACATATAATGTGGAACCAATGCTTATATTGCATAATATAATCAATGTCATTTTCACTGCATATTCAACATTCCTAAAAAGGAAAAAAAAAAAAAAAGAGTTTTTTTATAATATGAAATTTAATTTTAGAAATTTATATTTCAGATATATATTTTTTTACCTTATCCAAATCAACATTATCATGGAATAGCTCATCATTAAAATATTCGTTGATTCGCCAAGCTTGGTTCGCAATTTGTGGTTCAATGCTTCAACATTTAAATGATTTTCATCATCTTGTTTTACATTTACTGCTGGTCCATTCTCAATTTCCTATGAAAATTTTAAAATTATTTATTTTGTGAATTTATTTTATTTTCGTATATACATTTTTTTTTTTTTTTTAAGAAATTTTTCACATAAGATTTTACTAACCATTTCTTCGTTAAAATGAACTTCATATTCCTGTGCTATGCTTAACACTTGGGCATCTTCAAGATCCTATGAAAAATTTAAAATTATTTACTTTGTGAATATAGTTAATTTATTTTTATTTTATTATTATTATTTTTTTTTACATTTAATGATTTTTACTAACCATTTCCTCCTCCTCTTTATCACTAAGCGCCGCTTCATCACTAGGTTCCTCTTCATTAGTAGGGTCCTCTTCATCAAACAATTCTAAGGAATTGTTTAATTCATCTTCTCTGTCCCCATTAAACTCTTCTAACGAAATGGCGAAAACATTTGTAATTCTTGGTATCTCCTGGAAAGAAAAAAGATTTTTTTTTTTTGCGAACTTAATTTTGAATTAAGTGATTCATTTTTTATTAAGAGAAAAAGATTTTCTTACTGGTGGTATTATTGTATCATGTTCAATCTCAACATTTTGCAAAATATCTTCATCCTGAAAATGAAATTAAATGTTTTATGATTTTTTTTTTTCATTTAGCTAACTTAATAACATTTCAATGTGTGATAACACTTAATAAAATTTAAGGTATTTTAAAGGACTCACATATAAAATTTAAGTTAGAAATTTTAAGTTCCTCTTATAAAAACACTGACACTTGTCATATATATCAGGAACAAATATCGTTCATGGGATTCAACTTTATAAATTTTCAAAAATTTAAAGGATTCACATGTAAAATTTAAGCTACAAATTTTAGGTTCCTCTTATACAAAACACTGACACTTGTCTTTAAGTTAGAAATTTTAGGTTCCTCATATAAAAACACTGACACTTGTCATATATATCAAAAACAAATAACATTCATGGTATTCAACTCTATAAATTTTCAAAAAATTAAAGGATTCACATATAAAATTTAAGTTAGAAATTTTAAGTTCCTCATATAAAAACACTGACACTTGTCATATATATTAAAACAAATAGCATTCATGGGATTCAACTCTATAAATTTTCAAAAATTTAAAGGATTCACATATAAAATCAAATTAAAAAGAAAATTAAAATTTATTATTTTAGAAAAATAAATATAAATTTCTTACCTCATCATTTGCTAATGTATTATTCCAATATGAAGTCATGTTCTCACTCCTTGGGAAATGTTGATGCAAAACAATGTAGAAACTTTCAGGATGAAAGAGGCACTGTGCACTAAGGGTGGGCCGAAAAAAACTTTTTTTTGATTTTCGATGATGGGTAGTGCGGAAAAGTGGCCACTAGTGGCACCAAGTTCACACAAAAAAGTTGAGATTTTTAGGACAATTCCTATATTTGCCGCTTTTGGCTTGAAGTTTTGCTAAAATGCTGATTTTTGAACTTTTTTAGCAAAAATTTTAAAAATGTTAAATTAAACTTATTTTAATCGTATTTACTTGAAAAGGCATATTTAATGTTCCAAATGTATAAATAAGCTCTGATAATGTAGTATTTAATTGCTATGTGTATTTTAAATTAGACGATTTTTATAGAATTTTCGCATTTAAGTGTGCAAAAGTTGCATGTATTGTTTGAATCTTTCAACGGTTTACATAGCTGCCAACTCTTCTGATTTTTTCAGAATTCTTCCGAATAATCGGCATGTTTTCCGATTTTACGTGCGTAATGCATTTTCTTCCGCTTTTCGTCATTTTCTTCCGATTTTCGGCCTTTTCTTACGCTTTTTACGCGAGTTTCGTCAAAGGATCGCGGGAAAGACGCAAATTTTGTCGTCAAATCGCGTAAAAAACGAGAATTCCCTCAAAAGAGCGCGTAAAAACACGAATTCCGTAAAAAGATCGCGAAAAAACGCGAATTTCGTCAAAAGATCGGGTAAAAAAAGCGCCGTCAAAAGATCGCGTAAAAGCACTATTTCCGTGAAAAGATCGCGTAAAAATACGAATTCCGTTAAAGGATCGCTGAAAAAATGCTCGTTTCGTGAAAAGATCGCTCCCAATTTCACCGATGGATCACGGAATAAACCGAAATTTCGCCGAACGATCGCGGGAAAGACGCGAATTTCGTCAAAAGATTGCGTAAACAACGCGTAGGAGTGATTTTGGTCCGAATTTTCCGAAAATTTAAGGCATTCATTTCCGAAAATTTAAAAAAAATTGGCCACCAATTTGAAAATTCGGACATAAAAATATCGCGAATTTCGACATCTTCACCGAAAAAAATTAATTTTGTCAATCGTTTGCAGAAAAATTGCCAATTTCGTCAAAGGATCGCGTGAAAAACGCTAATTTCGTCAAAAGATCGCGAAAAAACGGCAAATTTCGTCAAAAGATCGCGAAAAAACGGCAAATTTCGTCAAAAAATTGCGAAAAAAACACAAATTTCGTCAAAAGATCGCGAAAAAAAACACAAATTTCGGCTAAAGATCACGAATTTCGTCAAAGGGCCGCGGAAAAAAACGCATAGCTAGTGTCGGAAGTGGATTCCCCCCCCCCTCCCCTGCTGTAACTTTTCAGAAAATTTGCGAATTTGCGAATTTTTTTTTTTTTACTCAGAATCACACTAAAAAAAAAAAAAAATATTAGGAGTCAGAAATTTTAAGTGTCTTTTAATGTGAAAGTTAGGATATCTATGGAAAAAAAAAAATTAGTAATTATTAATATATTCAAGTTATTCTTTTTTGTCATAATATATATTATGTAAGTGCAAATTAGTGAATATTTTATTTGAGTTTCTCTTTGAAATTTGTTTATAAGGATTCAGCTGTTTTTTAATCCTTACTGAGAGTGTTGTAAAACTTAAAAAATCTTCTGATTTCTTCTGATTTTTTGCCAAAATCTTCTGATTTCTTGTCCAAAATCTTCTGAGTTTTACCAAAATTTAGTTGGCAAGTATGGGTTTATCTCTTTTGTCTTGTTTATGTCCCTTGGTCTTCCTTATTTTTTCGATACTTTAAGGGTCATATATTTGGGTGACGGACAGCAGAATCCCTCAGAAACAGATCTGGAAGGAGAGAAGGGGGTGAGGCGAGAACTTAAACGAACGCAGTGACTCATCGCGATGTTTGGGGAGTGAAGGAAGAAATATAAGAGGGAAGAAAGTGCGATAAGGGATGCTTATTATTTTCAGTGCTGTTTCCCCTGAGACATGGCGGACGCTGTGTGAAACAGGAATATGCGTTTAGGAGTGTTTGGCTTTGAAGGGCCTGGTTCAGATTCAGTCGAACTGCTTGCTTGAAAGCTCCCACTACTTGAATCTTCCAACAATATAACTGTCTTCCATCTGGATCTAATGCCACTCGTTGAAGACTTTGTCGCAGAACCACTATTCCTCGTTGAAATTGTATCCCTTTTCATTTTCCGCGATATTTTCTTTGCAAGAGTTTTCCTTGTTTTTAAACCAATATTTCCGATAAACATTTTTCGAACAGTTCTTTGATCCTTCAAGAAGTTCACCTCCCAATGTGGAACTTTACGTCTGATGTCGCAGCTACAATTGTTCAAGCCTCTACACTTACAAGCTGCAATGTCAAAGAGAGAGGTTTCCGCATTTCGTACAAAATCTTCGCGGATCGCCTTGCCTTTAACGCCCGTATGATTACAAGATTTCTCCAATGATCTACACTCATTGTAATAGTTTTTAATCTTTCCGTTAATTGTTCATTGGTTAACCACTGGTATGGAAGATTTTATCCAGATTTCGGAAACTTTTTCACCTACCATTTTAATAGTATCATCCACTGGTTGAAGATAAATATCTCGATTTTCTTCTATATTGCTTCGCAACCAATAGTAGTGGTGCATGATGTCAGCAATAGTTGGCAATTGCAAGTCTTTCAATTTGCACGGTGCCCCAAAATGGTTACTGTACACACTATCACATGTCTTTACATGATCATGAACTTTCCCACTAGCCATTTCTAAACTCGTCATAATAAAATGCCCAAAACACTGTAAAGGCACGTTAAATGATCCAAAAAGCAATGTATTGCACGAGAAAAAGATTTTACTTTTGCACTGAACAAATATCACAGGGATACCGAGCACTGAAAAATAATAAGCATCCCTTATCTCATTTTCTCCTCTCTTGTATTTCCTCCTTCACTCCCCCAACGTCGCGATGAGTCACTGCGTTTGCTTAAGTTCTCGCCTCATCCCCTTCTCTCCTTCCAGATCTGTTTCTGAGGTATTCTGCTGTCCGTCACCCAAATATATGACCCTTAAAGCATCGAAAAAAAATAAGGAAGACCAAGGGACATAAACAAGACAAAAGAGAGAAACCGTTGAAAGATTCAAACAATACATGCAACTTTTGTGCACTTAAACGCGAAAAGGCTATAAAAATCGTCTAATTTAAAATACACATAGCAATTAAATAATACATTATCAGAGCTTATTTATACATTTGGAACATTAAATATGCCTTTTCAAGTAAATATGATTAAAATAAGTTTAATTTAACATTTTTAAAGTTTTTGCTAAAAAAGTTCAAAAATCAGTATTTTAGCAAAACTTCAAGCCAAAAGCGGCAAATATAGGAATTGTCCTAAAAATCTCAAATTTTTTGTGTGAACTTGGTGCCACTAGTGGCCACTTTTCCGCACTACCCATCATCGAAAATCAAAAAAAAGTTTTTTTCGGCCCACCCTACTGTGCACTAAGTAAAATGTCTTTTAAAACTATAAAATCTCTCATGTGCGTTTTCCTGTATATATAGTCGCTGGCATATACATTTCATCATTTGTGGCATTTTTTTAATGTTTGACAGTTTCATTTAGCATTGAATGAAGGTGGTTTTTAACATTGTTTTGAATAAATTATAGCACTTTGAGGATGTTTATTGAAGTAACAAAGTCCCCCAACAAAACTGTTTCTTGTGAAATTTTAGTGATTTGATATTCAATTTTTCAAGCTGAACAACTCGCCATATTAGATGCAATATTGTGGGCAGACTCCTCAGGGGACGGGAACTTCGTCATTTACACAGATAACCAGTCAAGTCTTGCGTTACTGGAGAACGTTTTTAGTACAGATTTTATCACATCAAAAATTATAATAGCCTTACAGAAAACATCTAAATCAATTAAATTTCAATGGGTACGGGGACACACAGGTGTTAAAGGAAATGAACATGCAGATCAACTAGCCAAAGATGCTATAACAAATATTAAGGTATGAGAAATATTTCATCCATACCCAGCTTCACACCTTAAAAAGAAATTGAAAAAAGAAGCCACAGACAAATGGCAGCAACAGTGGGATTATGGTACCACTGGCAAATTTACTTACAAATTATGTCCAAAAGTATCAACAGACTAGAAACCTGTATATCTTCTCAACTAATCATGGACCCTTCCCGTCCTACCTACTCAAAATAAATAAAGCTCCGTTGCCACTGTGTACCTGTGGTGAAATTGGTAACTCCCTTCACTATGTGCTCAGCTGTCCATTAACATCAACCTTCCATATCTGTAAATCAGCCACAATAGAACATCACCATTGGTTCAAATTTGTGCTGAAATCACCAATGCTATATACTAAAATAATAGAATGTGTGCGGTTGCTAGAAAGCAATCAACTAATTTTTCAAAACCCACAAATGCCAATAGATGAACAAGATTAGCACTAATGAACAGAAACATGAACTTCAGGCCAAACAGTGCCTAACTAAATCGAGAATATAAAATTTAGAAAACTCTTGTACATAGAACAGCAATACACTCAGGTTATCCATAACCTAAAAGTTATCTCACAACAAAATACTTGAACTCATGATAATAACTATTAAACTAATGCACCTGAGAATATGTAGAGCTTAAGAACATCTTATTCATCTGCTGCTATTCGTAATTAATCAATCATATTCGTGTTGAAAATAATACACATTTTCGTCTGTAAAGCGCTCACCTCATCTGTTCTATTATTAATTTTATTATTATATTTATAATTACTCTTATTATTATTTTTACTATTACCTTTAATTCTTATTGTTAAAACTATTGTTAAATAACATTGTAATTTTTTTTTTTTTTTAAATAAACTTGCAACGCAGGATCTGGAAGCCTATGCCATTGGTGGGTTATCCCGCGTTGTGTAAATTAAAAAGACATTTTTACTTCGTCCAATCGAAGAATATAGCTGTCATTTTACAAATCATGGATGAAAGAATCAGAGGGATTAGTGAACAGAATTAGCAAACATAGCCGAACAATTTTCAGCAGCGAAAACCTGCACTTCACCATTTCGGGGATTCGCAAGAAGACGTGCAGTCTAACTATTATAATAGGAAAGAATTAAAGAGAGCCTGACATAATTAGAAGAGGGTGCATTCTATTTGCTACAACTTAGCACTCAATAGAAAACTTAAGCATCCTGGTAAACTGAAATGAATAAGGTGAAAGTAATATTGACGTTAATCACCTTTACTAGAAAATGCTGCTATCATCTGCAAGTAGGCAGTCTACCGAGTATAATAGGAAAAATTTAAAGAGTCCCTCAAATGCTTAGGAAACAACATAATATATTTTCAACACCTTACCATTCAATAGAAGACATAAGGATACAGGTAAACTGAATTAAATAAGATGAAACTAATTTTGATGCTAATCACCTTTACTGGAAAATACCGCTATCATCTTCAAGTAGACTTTTAGTCTACCTAGTATAATAGGAAAAAATTAAAGAGACACTGAAATAATTTGAAGAGGATGTGTTCTATTTTTAACAGGCTGAAATGAAAAAGGTGAAACTAATATTTATGGTAATTACCTGTAATGTAAATGTGAGAGACATAGCATGTGAGAGACGCTATGTCTACCTTGTATAATAGAGCAATTTTTGGGAACTTCAAATGCTTAGGAAAACAACATATTTTCAGCAATTTTAGCAAACAATGAAATATTTAAACAGGTTGACAATTTTGAAAGTTGTAACTGATTTTGTTTTGTGTGTGTGTATGAAATACCACACACATATATGAACTATGTTTTTGTGTTACCTGTTTCTTCACAAACTGAATAATGATTTCAGTTTTGAGCACATAGTACATTTAAAAAAAAAATTCATGCTGATATCTTTTATTAGTAAATGTTTGATAATCATACAATTCAATTTAAAAGAATATATACATTTCAAAACGTTTTGATTCTTATTTGAAATAAGTGCAAGATGTTTTTCAGAAAAGAAATGTCACATGTTAGTGTTTTCGCTGAATGTATTACAAATATACTTTTATTATTATTATTAATTGTGCAAATTAAGGTTTGTCAATTTTGTAAATTAGAGTTTCGTTAAAATTTTCCATCTTTGAAATGAGTTGAAATCATTGGATTATCCACTTTAGCAGTTAAAAATATTTTCATTTAATTGCTTGGTAAAGCTATTTTTATTTATTTATTTATTTAATATATATATATATATACATATTGTAATCATTACTAAAGAATTTATTTATCAAATTAAGTTTCAATAAAAAATAGATATTCATTTTCTAAGCCTCTGAAAAATTATTATATTTCTAACATATGCAAATTAGGTTAACAAATAATCTTAAGGCTGTTCTCAAATGCTCTGCTCAACAAGCGCAAAACATTTTGACACATGTACAAATTCAGTTTTGAATGGAAAGATATAAAATTGAAAAGCCTGGCCATGGAAGCGATTTGGAATTGAATTGTGTTTTCCATTTTTTGATCAATCAATTACCTATTGAGTTGTAAGCAATTTTGATCACGTGACAAACAAGTTTTTTGCCCTTTGCTGATGGGGTTTTCTGCTTTCTTCGGGAACTTCGGTTCAAAATGTCAACTTTGACATTATTTTCTGAAAGATCTATTGCGTTTGCCTAAAAACAGGAAAAACAGCTCTATTACATAGTTTCTGAACAACAACACCAGCAAGTTTCATGCATTTTTGAACAAAAATAAATTAAAATTTACGTGAGAAAGTTGCCCTTTTGGATTTCAGAACACCCTTAATAGATGAAAATTAGTGAAAATGCTATTGAATTCTAATAGGAGTTCTTCAAAGTAAACTAAAAATTATATCGATATTTTGCAACTATTTTATTTTTTAATCACAATTTAGACACAGGTTGTTTAATTTGTTAAGTGCCAAAATTTATCATCGTGTGAGCAAAATTGATTAGAATATGATAATTTTATTAATTCAAATATTAAGCATCTTGATAATATACAAATACTACCTTAAATTTTAGATAATGTATGAATATTCACAGAAAATGTGGTTGTTTGAAACCAATCTATTAACTAAATCCATTTATTATTCTTTATAATTAAAATAAAAACAATTGATTTCCTTTAAAAAAGAAATCAGTAAATCTAAAAATTCTATTTAAAATGTGAAAAAAGAAGCCTAGCCTGGATTTAGTTATAGATATAGCCTAGATAATAGATTTAGCCTAGATAAAAGAAGCCTGGATTTAGTTAATAGATTGGATTCAAACACTTAACCACATTTTCTGTGAATATTCAACCATTTTCTAAAATTTAAGGTAGTATTTGTATATTATCAAGATGCTTAATATTTGAATTAATAAAATTATAAAAAAAAAGCAAAATATCAACATTTAAAAATGCACAAGTAATATATGAAAAGCAGCAAACAGCTGCTTTGAATCTACTATTGAGATTCTTCTTCAGTGCAAGATAGGGCAAGGCAAATTTTAAATGTTGGTTTTTCGCTTTTTAATATTGTTGCACAAAGGCTTTTTTTGCTATTTTTATGTATTCAGCATTAATGGGACTTTATTCCTCTGTTTATTTTTTTTTTAACAATGTCCCAAATCAATAGGTTTTGTAATTTATGATTCTAAAAGTACAGGTTTTTGGAACACTTATATTTCCTACTTGATTGTAGACGTAAGAAGGTTATTCCTAATTTCATTTCCATACGTTGTAATTTATTTTCTTCAAAAAGAATTGACAAGGTCTTATTTTGTTCTAAATTAGCTTGGACTTTGATTCAAGAGACTCGCCTTAAAATCGCTCATATAAAGCACGAGTTATATTCTTTACATATCAAGAATACATTCTTTTACATATCATATTCTTTACTCACTAATTCCACACCTGACCTTGAGTCTATAGACAGAAGATCATGGAGTAGAGTTCTCACTGCTTCTTATGTTCATTGTTCGGTTTTAAAAAGGAAATTCAATACACTTTGTAAAAGTTCTTTCATTAATAACCCCAGCAATTTGCCTGTTGTTAACCAAAATGCTGTTCTTAATCTTTCTAGTGTTCCTTTAAGTAATAATCAGCTCAATGCTCTTAAATTGAATAACAATTTTTCTGTCTCTGCTATTCTTTCTTTATCTAATCTAATTGCTCCTATTGAAAGAGCCTTTAAGCATAGTGCTCTATCTTCTTCTCAAAAAGAATCCACTAGGCACCGCATTGCCAATACTGCTGATTTCAATCCTAATGTTTATAAGCCTAATCTTAAAAATCCTCTTAAACAATGTCTGAAAATTTTGCATTCTGATCCAAACTTAATCATTACCAAGGCTGACAAAGGTGGTCAGATTGTTCTTCTCGACAAATCTATATATTTGGAAAAATCTCATTAATTAATTAATGATGGTCCTTATGAAGACATCCGCAAAGACCCTTCCACTAGTGAAATTAAGTCTGCCATCAAGTCTTCCATTATTCTTGCTAACTTTAAGAAGTCTCTTATTCCTTCTATTGCGCATTGTGCCAGGTTTTATGCTTTACCCAAGGTCCATAAATCTGACATTCCTTTTAGACCTATTTTCTTAGTATTGGTACAGCTTCTTATAAGGTTGCCAAATATTTAGTTTCTGTTTTTTCCCCACTTTTGAGCACTAACTGTTTCACTGTTAACAGTTCTTTTGATTTTGTTAAAAAATTTCATAATTTTAAGCCGTAGGGCCACGTGATGGTTTCTTTTGATGTTAAATCATTATTTACTAGCATTCTGGTTCAGGGGGCTTTACATTCCCTCAAGAAAAGGCTTTGTGAATTCCATTTCTCTTATTTTGAAATCAAGGAGCTTATCCTTCTCACTTGCGCTTGCTTGTCACAAAATAATTTTGTTTTTAATGGAGATTTCTTCCATATTATTGACGGTTTGGCTATGGGTAATTCTCTTAGTCCAATTTTATGTGATATTTATATGCACTATTTTGAGATCAAACTTTTTGAAATTTTAATATTTCCGTTCTATGTTTGTTATGTTGATGATGTTTATGTCCTGGCTGATATAAATTTGGATATTAATCATATTATCTCTATTATGAATTCCATTGGTCCCTGCATTCAATTTACCTCTGAAATTGAGACCAATAACTGCCTTTCTTTCCTGGATGTCCTTGTTATTCATTGTGAAATTGGCTTTCAGACTACTGTCTTTCTTTCATAAACCTTTTGCTGTCAGTCTCCCACCTCACAGGTATTCTTCTCATCCTCCTAACCAGAAATTCACTGCTTTCAATACTTTTGTTTTTCAGGCTACCAATATTAGTTCCACTCCTCAGTTACTTAGTGCTGAACTTAATTACCTCAAAGCTATTGCTGTTGATTGTGGTTATTCCTCTAATATTATAGATTCTATTTATAAGAAATTGACGAAACCCATCCATTCTGAAAAACTTTCTAATTCCAACTGTAATACTTCAGTTGTATTGCCATTTTTACCTAAAATTAGTGAGCAAGTCGCTAAAATCTTAAGAAGGTTTGATTATAATGATGTTTTTTCTCCTGTTAATAAAATCACTTTTTCAAATCTCAAGCATCCCGTTGATCGCCTAGATAACTGGGGGTATTTACCAAATCTCTTGCCAGTGTGGTCTTTCTTATATTGGCCATTTGTTTAAAAGAGCATGAAGGTTATGTTAAAAATCAGGAGCTTAAACGTTCTTCTAATGCTCAATATTGTTGGTCTTTTCAACACAGGTTCAATATTTCCTCAACCATCATTATCCAAAAATGTACTTCTAACCTTGATCTTGATTTTTGGGAAGCTTACCACATCATTAAAAATTCTCACTTTTTAGTTAATGACTTATCTAGTACTCCTGATTTTCCAAGTATTTGGAAAGCATTAATTTCCCCTATTTTGGTTTCTTTTTCTCCTGTCCTCTGGTAGATGTCGCTACTTGTTCACTCAGTCATTTCCTCTGTTTCTCTCTCATTGGTTGTTTTTGGCACATTGTTTCTCTGTCATTTTGCTCAGCCTTGCTTTTTCTAGCACGCTGTGCCTTGCCCTATCTTGTACTGAAGAAGAATCTTGATAGTAGATTCGAAACAGCTGTTTGCTGCTTTTCATGTATTACTTGTGCATTTTTATACATTAGTTTTTTGCTTTTTACTACTGTTGCACAAAGATTTTATTTGCTATTTTTATAATAAAATTATCATATTCTAATCGATTTTGCTCACACAATTATAAATTTTGGCGCTTAACAAATTAAAAAACCTGTGTCTAAATTGTGATTAAAAAAAAAATTAGTTTCAAAATATCAATATAATTTTTAGTTCACTTTAAAGTACCTCTATTAGAATTCAATAGCGTTTTCACCTAATTTTCATCTGTTAAGGGTGTTCTGAAATCGAAAAGGACAAATTTCTGACATAAGTTTTAATTTATTTTTGTTCGAAAATGCATGAAACTAGCTGATGTTGTTGTTCAGAAACTATGTAATCGAGCTGTTTTTTCCGTTTTTGGCAAACGCAATAGATCTTTCAGAAAATAGTGTCAAAGTTGATGTTTTGAAATGAAGTTCCTGAAGAAAACAGTAAATCCCGTCAGTGAAGGGTGAAAAATGTGTGTCATGTGATCAAAATTGCTTATAACTCAATAGGTAATTGATTGATCAAAAAATGGAACCTACAATTCAATTCCAAATCGCTTCCAATGCCAGGCTTTTCAATTTTATATCTCTCCATTAAAAAAATGAATTTGTAAATGTGTCAAAACATTTAGCGCTTGTTGAGCAGAGCAGTTAAGAACAGAATTAATATTATTTGTTTACCTAATTCGCATATGTTAGAAATATAATAATTTTTCAGAGACTTAGAAAATGAATATCGATTTTTTATTGAAACTTTATTTGATAAATAAATACTTTAATAATGATTACAATAAAAATAAATAAATAAATAAATAAAAGTAGCTTTTCCAAGCACTTAAATATAAATATTTTTAACTGCTAAAGTGGATAATCCAACGATTTCAACTAATTTCAAAGATTTAAAATTTTAATGAAACCCTAATTTAAAAAATTGACAAAACCCTAATTTGCACAATTAATAGCAGTAGTAATAATAATAATAAAAGTATATTTGTAATACATTCAGCAAAAACATTAACATGTGACATTTGTTTTCTGCAAAACGTCTTGCACTTATTTCAAATAAGAATCAAAGCGTTTTGAAATGTATATATTCTTTTAAATTGAATTGTACGATTATCAAACATTTACTTATATATAAAAGATATCAGCATGTATTTATTTTGAAATGTACCATGTTCTCAAAACTGAAATCATTATTCAGTTTGTGAAGAAACAGGTATCACAAAAACGTAGTTCATATATATATGTGTGGTATTTCATACACACACACACAAAAAAAAAAAAAAAAAAAAATCAATTTCAACTTTCAAAATTGCCAACCTGTTTAAATATTTCATTGTTTGCTAAAATTGCTGAAAATGTCGTTTTCCTAAGCATTTGAAGTTCCCAAAAATTTGCTCTATTATACTAGGTAGACATAATGTCTCTCACATGCTGGTGGTATTTACATTATAGGTAATTACCATGAATATTAGTTTCACCTTTTTCATTTGAGTCTGTTGAAAATAGAACACATCCTCTTCAAATTATTTCGGTGTCTCTTTAATTTGTTCCTATTATCCTAGATAGACTAAGTGTCTACTTGTGGATGATAGCGGTATTTTCCAGTAAAGGTGATTAACATCAATATTAGTTTCACCTTATTCAATTTAGTTTACCAGTATCCTTAAGTCTACTATTGAATGGTAAGGTGTTGAAAATATATTCTGTTGCTTCCTAAGTGTTTGAGAGACTCTTTAAATTTGTTCCTATTGTACTTGGTAGACTGTCTACTTGCGGGTGATAGCAGCATATTCCAGTAAAGGTGATTAACATCAATATTCGTTTCACCTTATTCATTTCAGTTTACCAATATGCTTAACCCCTTAATTCTCACTCCCGTGATATTCATGGGCTGTGTATTTTATTCAGATTGTTTGATTCTGACCAGTTTTATAAAATAGTGTAATTGGGGTCATTCCATGTCAAATCAACACAAAAAAGTGCAATTTTTTCCCTCACCATCTCCAAATTTTATAAAACTTGGGGAACTAGTTAGAATGGTTGAGAAAGTAAAAAAATCTGCAATTTCAGATTTCTGAGACTATTAGTTTTTTAATTATTGGCATTTCAAAATGGCCGACTAAGACAAATTTACTGTCAGATGGCAACATTAAAATCATAACTCCTGTTCTAATTAACGTACAGACATGGAACTGGTATCATTTTAAAGCATTTGAAATGATATTTAATGTGATACCAAACCCAAGATGTTTTTGAAAAAAAAGGTTACAAGGTCATGGCACTTGACCTTTGACCTTGAATTACTGAAAAACAAATTCTTCAATTTTCACAATTTTTTTTTTTCTGAATGCTAATATGCCGTAACTAGATGTGTACAAAGTTTCAAAATGGGATCATATGTATAAAAAATAAATAAATAACAAAATATGAAATGTTCGCATTTAAATTATGTATTCATATATTAATGAGTTCGTGAACTCATGTAATTTTATCAATATACACAAATAGAAATTGAAATAAAAAGTAAATATATAATACAAATTTGAATAAAAAACACAATAGAAATTGAAATAAAATATACAGAATTTAACATATGAATATATGTGTGTGATACAATTATACATAACGGAATTGTTAACATATGGACATAATATTTCACAACATAGATCATGTAAATTGTTGAGACAGTTTTCGTACATTGAGTTTTACATTTATTGTTCTAATTTGGTTACTAGTTCCACATTTGAAAAAGGTGCAGCAGAATACACTATAGTACAAATTTTACTTTTTGTTATTGGAATGAAGGAGTGAAGCTTTTGAGTACCAACAATTGTACGAGATTGTTCGAATTGTTCCTTAATTGTTTGCTCTTCCATCAAATAGTCATTTATTGTGCTGTATTTGAATGATACAGAAGGAATATTAAGGACTGCCCACTCGTACAATTGTTTAGGGGTCACAATCTGTTCATCATATGGCTTTTGAAGGCTAGCACAGGCAGCTGATCTTTTCAAAGTTCCTCCAATCCCATCACAAGCCCCTTTCCCATGTGCTGTCGCAGTGAAGTGCCATTCAGCAGATATGCCAAAATCTTCTTCATGATAACAGAGATTTATAAAATTCTTTCGGTTTTTGTAATGTGCTGCAGCCCCATCCGAAAAGTAAAATCTTTATAACTAACGTTGGATACATCTTACTTTGAGAAAATTTATTAAGTATCTCTGAAATAAGTGAACTGCAATGGTATCATCAGTTAAACACTCTGAAATGATTACAAAACTAACATGCTGCAGAATAGCTTCATTATCATTAAAATATGCAACAAATGGATGGATAGTTACCTGGAAATTATTCCAGTGGTATCCTTGGATTTCATCTTGAAGTACAAAAGAATAATTCTCTGAAAAGTCACATATAACCAGAAACTCTCCTGGTTGCAGCATTAATTTTAGCTCTGCTTGAAATAGGGATTGTTGTTTGGCAGTAAATGAATGGCGAAGGAGGTGTTTTAAATTTTCACAAAATGAATCAAGAAAATCGTCATATGCTTTTGTAACTGTTTCAAGTGTACACCTATCTACAGATACCCTATGTTTATATGCTACTGTATCCACCATATTCTCATTCATCAAGTTTCTTAATCGCTCTTTTAGGATTAACATATAGTCAGCTTTCTCACATTCTTTACAGTCTCCTAGGTAACATGCCAGCTGTGGAGGATTACAAATCACTACAGCAATACAGTCTTTATGGGTTTTTAAAGGAACATCAACTTTTGCTGTTAATTCAGCAATTTTTCCGCCTATCATCATTAACTTAAAATTTTGGTGGGTGGTGCATACACAAACAGAATGTGTTCCACTTGCATCAGCAAAAATACAATGTTTTGGTCAAGTTCTGCAAACTTTGAAAATCCAATTTTATTGTTTGGATGCTTTTGCTTAAATAAAACATAAGCTTCTTTAAGATTGTATAAAATAAGCTTTTTCTGTTTCTGAATACAATTTCCACTTAAATCTTTTACTGACACACAATCCTTCTGACCAGGCATCATTCTTCTAATCATGTCACTTTCATAAAATTCTCTCACAGCATTAATCACGTTCTCAGGCAATGACTTTCCAGATTTAAAATTAGGTGATGATAGAATTCCTTTTTCTTTTACTAACTGTTTGGCTTCCCTCACCATAAAATTTGGAGCTTCAAACTCCTTTTCAATTTTTCTAATGCTCCAACTTTTTGGTAGAATTGTCAGTATTTGTACCTTTTCACTACGATTAGTAGATGAACAAAATTTATCTTTTAGGTGGCATATCATTTCGCTTTCTGCAGACTGTACAATTTCATCATCAACAGAATTATCTGTTTCAAACAATTTCTGAACAGCAGTCTCTACCTTCTGAAATTTTTCTTTTGGATATTTCTGCAGTTTAAGTTTTTTCTTATCGACGACTCTCCCAGGATATTCAAACTACTGTTTAGAGAATCTAATGCTTCATTATAATCAAATTCATTTAATTGTTCTTCACAATCTTGTTGACTACTTGTTCCAGGAAATACTTCAAAAGTACATACAGGTTCTAGATTGTTTTTTAATGAATAAACATCTTTCCTACACCAGTCACATATCATTTGTCCCATTTTGATAATTTCAGAATAATTTTCAAGGATCCATTTAGTAACAGGATGAAGAGTTTTCCTTTTAGCCGAATGTTTTGCTTTCCCAACAGCATCTATTTAACCACTGTCTATTCATTTTATCAAATTCAATATATATATATATATATATTAGGGTGGTCACAAGCAACATGGGGAAATTTTTTTTTAACGTTTTCTTTGGGGGGACCCTCCTAAAAGTTGCCAATTAGTTAGAAAATGAGATTGGCAAAGTTTCAGCTCAAATAAATAATATTAACCCGTGCCTCATCGAGGTTGAATTCTTGAAAATTTGCAATTTTTGGCAAAAAATTGTCGTTTTTCTTTCCTTACGTGAAAAATATTTGTCTTAGAAACCTGTTTCTTGTTTTATTTCATAGAAACTATTGTTGCCTTGAACTTTTACTCTCATGAAAACTTATATTTAATGAACATTTAGTATTTTTCAGGACATCTAGTGAACCATACCCTCAAACTCTGCATTTTTGAAAGATAGGTAAAAAATGACAAATTTAAAATTTTATTAATTTTGATAATTTTTTTGTATCATTTTTATTAATAGGCAAAAATAAGTGAACAATTTTTGTAACTTTAAAAATATTTCACGAATTATAATTGATTATTAGTTATCTAGTTCTGTGTCTAGTAAGAAAGAGCTTCTCGATTTGTGTTGCAGTTGAACCTCTGAATTTCTCTTTTTATTACAAGGCTGTTTCTGTTATCTGTTATGGTTATCTATTTTTAGAATTGACGAAACATTCCGTAAAACCCCTTCCCCTTCTTGATATGATGGCAGAAATGTAAGATTTATTAAATTGGCCACATGTCTCATCAAATCATTGACAGTAAGCAGCTAAGTAATTGTCAAGTTTTATGTATTTTATTTTATAATATTCGCAAAATGAACTGAACGCTAGAGAAGCTGCTAGACTTAGAATACATCCACTAGCTAACCACAGACATCGACTCTGCAAATAACTGTTTCATAAACAAAAAACTGAGCTCATCAAAAACAGATTTTAAAATTCCCGTTTAGAGAGAATTGTTGTTCACTGGGGTGGAAAACTGCTTCACCATTTTTTGAGTAAAGAAAATGTAGAGTGGATAAAAGTTTTAATTAGTTGTGGGGATGAAGAACAGTTACTACGAGTTCCTCAGCTTGAAAATAATATCGGAATAATTCAAGCGAAAGCTGTATTTTCAGCAGTTGAAGAGTGGGAGGAAGTTGGTAAAATCCAGGCAATATTTTTTGATACAACTGCAGTATACACAGGTCGCCTCAGAGTTAACCTGCATTTTTCTATAGCAATTGTTAAAGGAAAAGTCTTCTGTATTTACCATGCCGCCAGCATAATTTAGAAAGCTGTTCTTGATTGTAAAATGGGCACAATCACTGCCCCTCAGCCAGATATTAAAAAAAAAAAAAACAATTCTGATTGGATGGTCTAAATTAAACCAGAGTAAGTATACAAATGTTACTGAAGATGAAATACTAGGTATAAATAGTTAATTAAGAAGACATTTCAAATTTTCTTACAGGAACTCTTAAAAATTAACAGCTCAGGGATGATTATAAAGAGTTTATCCAACTTTGTTTAATTTTTATAGAACTCCTTCCTGCAAAAGACTTTTTTTCAAAGCACATGGTACTTTTAATAATGACAGATGGATGGAGGCACAAGCCATTCATTCTCTTAAAATATATTGTTTCAGGGATCATCTTTCAATAACAAATTTAGAAAAAGAAGGTATCAGAGATTTTTTCCTATTTTTTATCAATATTTATGCAAAAGCGTGCTTCAATACTTCCACTGCCACTTTAACCCCCAATCCAAGACCTGCAAATAATAAAATCACTTGTTCACTACAGAAAATTTGATAAATAGGTTACAGACAAAGCACTTGCTAAAATGACAAACCGCCTTTGGTGTCTTAACTCGGATCAAGTTGCATTTTCATTTTTAGATAATACTTTGGTAAAAAAAGTCAACATAAGCCACCTTATCTAAACCATTACCACTTCAATCCTTTCCGGCGCAGTGTCCCACGCCGGGACCACCTAATTTTAATTCCAAACTTACAAACGGCACGAAGAATATTTTAATAAAATTTTGCTTTTACAATGAAAGGTTAAAGTAATGTGATTTTAATTTCTAAAAATGTCGTTTGTAAATTCCGGGGTAGACAATCATTTCATCCTTTTACGAACAGAATTTTTCTGTGCTGGAAAGGGTTAATGTGACAGTTGTAAGGGAAAGTAATTTATTTTCTTTATTATGCCTCCTTTCTTGTAACACAACTTTAATAATAAAATGCAATTGAGCATTATTTGCTCTCATTTCTATACTTCCTTTGTCCTCCCTTTTTTTAAAAATTCTTTCAGTTTAAAATTAGATTTTTTTCCTTTTCTTTGGAATTTTTTTTAATCAAACACTTTATTGAACTTCACAAAACGAAAAAAAAGAAAAACAAAAGGTGGAAAGCAGATGAAATGGAATGTTACAAATTTTTTTTTCGCTTTTTCATAAAAAGTCAATTTTTAGGATTCAGGTGAACTCTGGTCCTGAAAAATGCACATATTTTTAAATCTATACACTTTAAAAAAAAAATGGTGTGTGGTTCTTCAAAGCAAAACTTATTTTTATAAAATGAGACCTGCATTATGTTTCTAGGTTCAATTGTATTCATTTCATGAAGGAAAAACAGCATTTTTTTGCAAAAAATAATGTTTTTTTCAAACTTAAACCTCAATGAGGCACGGGTTAATATTATCCAAATGAGCTGAAACTTAGCCAATCTCATTTTCTAGTCAATTGGCAACTTTTTGGGGGGTTTCCGCGAAAAAATTCGAAAATTGATTTCTTGTGACCACCGTAATATATATATATTATTACTTAAGAAATTAAAAAAAAAAAATCTTTATCACATCTTTTAGCAAAGAAGAAATTTATAATGTAGCAATTTACTTTTATATACAGTCAGTATGTATATAAGTGTATGTGTGTATAAGTTACTGTTTTCCAAGCTACTGAATAAAAATTAAACTCAAACCAAAACCATCTGAATCAAACAATCAACTCTAATTAAATTCTAAACTCAAACCAAAACTATCTGAAACAACCAATCAGCTCTAATCAAAACCTAAACTGATTTTTTTACTTTTGGTTTGTAATTGATTCTAAGGTAGTTCAACGTAAAATATCGGTGAAGTTATTCTAAAATTTAAATAATTTAATCCATATTGCTATATGCATATAATATAACAAGAAATTTCAGAACTGATTATACTTGATATATTTTGTCATGTAAGTTTATTAAAAAAATAAATAAACAATACAATTTTTATAAAATACCTGAAGTTCATAGTAATATCTCTATGTTAACTGTATAACATTTATTTCCCCAAACCTGCCTGTCATTATTAAAAACATCACTTCTATCATCTTAAATAAATGTCAGGTGCACTAATCGCTAAATGTGAAACAATTTTTTTTTTTGCCAATAATTTTATTTTGCATGATCTCATTAATAAAAGCTGGCATAGGTGTACAAATATTAAGAATAAATACAAAATTTTAACAAAAATCCATTTTTATATACTTATAGGATGAGTTCGTAAACTCATTATATTTGAGTACATAATTTAATGTGAACATTTTGTATTTTGTTATTTATTATTATTTTTTTTTATATATGGTCCCATTGTCATCCCATTTTGAAACTTTGTACACACCTAGTTTAGGCATTTTAGCATTCAGAAAAAAAAAAAATTATGAAAATTGAAGGATTCGTTTTTTAGTAATTCAAGGTCAAAGGTTAAGTGCCATGACCTTGTAACTTTTTTTTTCAAAAAATCTTGTGTTTGATATCATATTAAAGGTAATTTCAAATGCTTTAAAATGATACCAGGCTCATGTCTGTACATGAATTAGAATAGGAGTTATGATGATTTTTGTGTCGCCATCTGACAGTAAACTGACTCGTAGGTTTATCATTGTGTTTTCTTGCTCCCAGTCCTCCATGTTTTCATATCTTTGTTTGTAGGACAAACACAATGATAAACCTATGAGTCAACCACTAGTAGTATTAGTTTTTGGCTTATGCACCAATTCACTTCCGGCAGACATGGATCATTAGATTCCCCTACTTCTACTCTTCCATAAAATAAAGGTTTTTTTCTTGTGCTTGATAACATAGGTTTTTGTGCTGTCGGCTCTTGGACTATCACCTGTTGAGCTTGAGGGCAAATTTTTAATCCTTTAAGCATATGGGAGAAATATTCATGTATGTTTAAAGATTCATAAAATAATAACGATGAACACCATTGTATGAGGATTTGTATTTTATTATCTTACATAATTATATTTATCTTAAGTATTGGAAAATATTACATTGCTATCAAAGATCTGTTAAATCAGCCTTTGAATTAAAAAATTACATGATGGAAAAACACAGTTAGGACACTTAAAGGGTTAATGGTATCAGGGGTTTTCAATTATGTTAGAGCTTAAAAAATCTATTGGTTTTTGAATGTGCTCTTAATTGAGCAGTATTTTTCTTCCACTATTTATGCTGTTGTAGCTTTTTTATGTCTGTTATCTGTGTAACTGATTTTATAACACCTTCCTTTTTCTTTCTACCCCATCCAAATATCTTTCTAAATTTTCTATTTTCATTTTAACGTAAGTAATTATTTATACATCAATGTCATAATTTCACCTTTTATGTATGTGTAGCATTCATTTTTGGCAGAGCCTGTCCCGGAAGGGATTTTGCACCATAAAACCCCATACAACCAACTAACCTTTTTCTTTCTAACATACTTTAATTTTATCTAAATTTTCTTGCTGAAACAGCACTCCAATTTTTTTTAATTCTTTCTTGCTACCCTTTTTCTGCCTCACATTTATTTTTAAGACTCATTCTCTATAACACCCTAAAAAAAGTCACAGTTCTCTAATTATAATAAATATTAAATTTTATTATACATCTGTTCTGTGATAAGAGTTCCTCCTAAAGGAGGAATTCCACCTTTTTGAATATAATTTTGGTCATTCTCTGGATTGATGCAAAAATGCAAAGAAAATTTTTAAGGCATATAGAAGGGGGGGGGGGGGCTCTGGTAAATTTACTCTTCAGACATTTTGTCTATTTAAACCCTTAGAATTTCTGAACTGCTGTGTAAAAGAGCTATTAAATCAAAGGTCAGCTTATCCTATGACCATCTCAAAATTAGGTAAGTGAAGTTGATTGAGATGTCATTCCCAAGTGATTTTTTCTTAGATTTTAAAAGGGAAAGGAAATTTACATAAGGTTCTTTTTGAAATAGAATATTTTATTCCATTTATACAACTTTTTGGGTTAGTTTCAATGATGTATTTCTGGAGCAACGATAACTTTGATGTGCATATATTTAGCATGGAGAATTTTTTTTCCCTTAGAAAAGAGAGAGAGAGAAAATCTTAAGCATGTTTTAAAAAATAATCACTGCACTTCACATAAATTCATCAGATATATCTTTTGATTTATACTTTTAGTAATCTGCCTTCCATTCTCATTTTTTTTTTTTTTTTTGATTCAATGAACCTATATAATTTTTGTTAGTTTATATATTAAGTAATTTCTAAGTTACAGAAAGAAAATAACAATCATATGTACAATTATATTTCATTTTATTGTATAAATTGCTGTTAAAATACATGTAAATCACAAAAATTTGCTACCGTTGTATAGATGGAAAAAAATTTCCACCTTTTTTTCCATTTCCCGCTTTCATGCCTGTGTATACAAATAAAGGATTTCATATTTATCTTTTTAACGCAGTTTACATAATATTACTCAGTGAATCGTGTGTGTTTATACATATGTTATGTAAACAACCCCCCCCCCCCCAATAAATTAAAATTATCCATTGAAAACAATTCAAAATTTCAAGAGGTAAATGTATTTTTTATTGGAGAATAATGGATTTTCCATGTAAAATTGTTAAATTTTGAAGAGCCTAAGTAATAAGCTAATTTTTATGTAATTATAATTATATGTCATTTTCTTGGCATATGTATGCCAGGATAATGACAATTTCACTCTAAGACATTTTTCACATTGTTTTTTTTTTTTTTTTTTTTAGGTCTAACATTTTAATTTTGTTTAAAGGAACATGTTTTCTCTATAGTTGCTCAAATTCAATGTAATGTTTATTTTTATTTGTAACTTATTGAAGCCAGGAAAATGACAATAAAAGTCTACTCAGTTTTTATAAAGATTTTAACATTTTTATCAATGAAATATCTAAAAGGTCTTGCTGGTAGCAATGATTTTACTACTTCTGACTTGAACTATGTCAAGAACCAGAAGAATTACTCTGCAGCGCCACCTTTATACCTGATAAAGAACTAAAATGAGCAGGAAAGGAAAATGACATTCATTTTCAGTGACAATCATCTTTTAATTATGGAAAATTATTTGTAAAATACCTTCTTCATATGTGTTATATAATGTATAATTATTAATTAAGAAAAAATAGAAAATGATATTTCTACAGTATAGCAGAAAGCTTTTTACTATGCATACATCACAGTGTGACATGCCAGGAAAATGACCATCTGAAATTTTAAGTCTTTTAATTGCTTTATTTGTGTTATTATGAATGTAATATCTCTTGAAAATACTTCTAAGAATACTTTTTATTAGCATGTAAAAAAGAAAATTTCATTATAATATTTAGTAGAAATTTTATCGTGCAGACTGTAATTTTCGCATTTTGTGATATTCTCCCACATGCACTATGCGCATTTATATGTCATTTGCAAACTATTGATTGTTAACAGAAATACCATCTTTTTCTGAAAGAAATGGCGCATCATGAAAAATTGTACCAAAAAATGAAACAAAACATTCCACAGTGAAATTTCAGCATTAGGCTTTAATCCCAAATGATGTGCTAACAGAAACACATTAACAAGTCAAACTTAGACATTGCAAAAAGATAAATATGGAATTATTGATTTGGAATAAATAATGTAAATACAAAATTCAGAACTAAGATGATTTACATAATTAAGAAATTTAAAAGGAAAAACACCCATTAAAGTTACATAAATACCATAGCCCAGCGGTTCCCAACCTTTATTGGTATGCAACCTACCTTTAAGTAAAAAAAAATTTTTTTGACCCACCTAATATGAAGATGTGTCTAATATCAGTAAGGCAATTACCGTATGACCTCTATAAGCTATCGGCTATTCTATCCTACGAAAAAGACAACTTTTCGTATGAAGGATACACTATCAACAAAATAAAGAATCGATAATCTGAATGTGTGTAAGTAGAATAACAATTGAAACAACATGCATATTACACAGGTAATGAAAAATAGGTTTAATTATTATCAAAATACAACTTTACAATCAGTCAGATTTCTAGCACTGGTGTTTACCAATGGAAGCATCTATATCAGGGTTAAAACTGGTTAATTTTAACCTTAAGGCACTTTCTGCATGCAGTTTCTTTCTGTACTTGTTTTTCAAAAACAGAAAAGTAGAAAAAGCATGTTCACACAAGTATGTCGTGTTGAGCTACATCCAGGACCTCAAAGCCAATTTAGATATTTCTGTTTATTGTGCTAGTATATTCATCCAGAAGGAAATTAAGGATTTTTCCTTGAATACTACCTTCAAAGAGAAATCACAAGATAGATCAGTTAAGGAGTCTTCTTCAGGTTTTGACAGTTTTTGGCTTTTGAAATTATCTTCTTTAAAAGGATTTCTAGTCCACAAGCTTAAAAATGGGGGTCCAGGGTTGCCATAATGACTGTGCGACTGCTGTCATATCTCATAACGAGGTCATAACATAATACCAACTAACTGTTTAAGAAAACATTGTTTTCTCATGAAGTTTTAGTTTAAGCTAATATCTTTTATCATTATCACAGTTGTAAAATGTTCTATTTGTTATATTTTTTAAACAGATGAAATAAAAGATATATTTTTGTGGCAAACCTCGATTATTCTGTGACCCACCAGTGGGTCGCAACCCATAGATTGGGAACCACTGCCATAGCCTAAATTTTGGTATATAGGAAGGTTGTAGATATATCATGAATACCATAATATTACCTTAATATATTACAAATGTTTAAGTATGAAAGTATTAATTTGCTATAAACCTCAAATGATATACTAACAGTGAGCTTTCTAAACAACTTCAAACCTTTTGATAATTCATGGATTCATTTTTAAGCATAAAATCTGTATGCATAGCTGTTGAAGTGATTTAGAATCAAACATCATTTCTCTTGTTTCAATAAATATATTACATCTTGTGTTATAAGAGATTGTTGTCTCATGATAACCTTGCTGAGGCTTTCGTATCTGGAAATTCACTTAAAAATGCCAACTTGATAACATTTCGGGAAAGATCTTTTTTCTTTAGGGTCAGGTGGGGTAAAATAGGTAATCAAAATATATTGTTTAATTTTTTAAAACTTTTTTAACATATTTATAGTTTTTAAAATTATATATGATTGCTTGATGTTTAAGCTTTCTTCTGTATGTTGGGCCCAGGTGCAAAAAAAAGGCTAGTTTCAACACATGCATTATTCTTAAGATCAGAAAGACTTTAAATTCATTGTATATAATTTAGTCAAATCATTGCCCACTTCTAGAAATATTCCTTTTCTAGATGGCATATCAGGTCCTGATGGGATTTGAAATTTTAAGAAGAGGTGGTCGAAAGAGTTGGGAAATAGAAAACCAAAATTGTCAACAAAAGTAAGAGCAGTGTGGCTTTGACACATCCTTGCTTTCTCACACCTATCAATTTGCCACACCTCCAAATAATCTTAGAATAAACTTCAAAGCTGAAACATAAGCATGTCCAAACAATAGCAGATGAAGTTGAAATAAATTGAGACATTTAAATTAGACTATAATGTGTGGAAGATATCCTCGAAGTAAAAATAGATGTATCTATAGATGCATGATTGAAAGGTTTTTGGGGAAAAAGACAAAGAATTCAGTGGTAAAACTATGGCTATTGAAGCAGATAAAACATATGAATATGAAGTAAAATTCTTGGAAAAGTCGAAGATTGGTTGCATTTTATGTTTTCCCTGATGCTGAAGACACTGGATTAACATTCTTGTGACCATTAGAGCAAGTTTTCAGAAATACTTTCAATTATTTTATTATTAGGATAAAAATTGATATGACTAGTTAAATATCATTGTGCTTCACTCACATAAAATATATCTAATTTGGAACAAAAAACATTTTACTTGTCCATATAATAAATTATTATGAATTAGATATATTTTATGAGAATCTATATAATAAATAAAATTTTTGTTAAAAATTAGGTATATTTTATGAGAGTGGAACATGATGGTAGGTATTTAACTGGTTATTTCAATTTTATCCACATTATATTTTATAATAAAATAATTGGAAGTTTTTCTGAAACTTTGCTCTAACGATCACAACAGTAACAATGGACATTCCCACAGATTATATTGTAAAAAGAAAGCAGATAATAGAAACATTAAATGAATAAACATTTACAAAATCTGGGCCATTATGCTTTTGATGAATAGACATTTAACATTTAAAATGTAAAAGCATGAGAATACAAGTTGAAAAAAGTGTAGCCAGAAAATGTTTTCATTTACACCTAAGCTTGATACATAGTAAAATTTCTCATTTATCTATTAACTTAAATTTCATATAAAAAAAAAAGACATTTTTTAAGACTTATATAACATTGTTTTCCATATTACTTCTTTATATAATCTCTGGTAAATCTATTTATGCAGTATTCATTGTTAAACTTTTATATACCCATTTTACCCCACACTATACCCATTTTCACCTGCATGGGGTAAAATGGGTATACCAAACATACATCTATTAAATGTTTTGTTATAGGCATACTTTTGTAGCCTAAAAAATAAAAATTGTGTATTTTCATTCCAAGAATGTGCAATGTAAAGAAAATACCAAAAAAAGTTTTAATTGTTTAACATTTATCAGAAAATTTTAACTGAACATAAAAAAATAGTGAATTTTATACCCATTTTATCCCACCTGACCCTATTGAAAAACGGAAGCATGACATTGTAAATGTGTCAGAGAGTACTTGCATGAAAGTAGCTACTTTTCATGCAAGTACCTTAAGTACTTGTCTAACAAGAAATCAGGATTTAAATTCTAGTTCATTGTAAGTTTTAAAGGTAGCCTATTTTAAAAATCCATCTTGCTGACATTTATTTTACAATTATTTGATAGTTTTTATTTGCTTTCTTTCCCAAACAGATTCAGTAATCTGCTTGATTTAACGTAAACTACTTAAACATTAGATAATATTTTAAGATTTTTTTTGCTACTTTCCTTACCTTGTCCGCCTCTCTCCTTTTTTTTCTTTAATTTGCCTTCAGAATTAATTTTTTTTAAAATCAAACCTAAGTTTCTGGTTCTACCAGTCTACCTGCAAAAAATCTCATGACCTAATTTTTATTATAAATATAATATTTCTCTCCATTTTGCTGGGATAAAGATCCCAATTCATATTAATTACATGAGGATTCATGTGTATGCTTCTAAAGCTGTCCTATTTTTTTTTCTTCCTTTATTGTTCTGATCTAAACATTTTAGGTGTCTTAATCTCAAAGGAATATAATACTTATAATTAGAAAACTTTGCTTTGAAATACGTTTACATTGCAGAAATTGATTTAAAAAAAAAAAAAATCTTAGTAAAAATTTAAATATGTTACGATTTGAATATTTCCAACTGAATGAAGAAATGCCCAGGCTGGGAATCGAAACCAAATCCTTGGATTACAAGGCCAATGCTTTACCGTTGCTCAGTTGGAAATATTCAATTCGTATGATAACTTTACCAATCAGTTTGATTGTGTTAAAAAAAATAGTTCATCTACGTATCCATTGTTTATTGGAGTTCCTTTACCTGCGATTTATTCTGTTGAGCTGTCTACATGACAGACCAGATGTTACTACCAATAAGGTTATCTGAGCGAAATATACTGGCTGGTTGTCGGCCCAGTTAGCTTAAACGGTAAAGCATTGGCCTTGTAAGCCAAGGATCTGGGTTCGATTCCCAGCCTGGGCATTTCTTCACTCAGTTGGAAATATTCAATTCGTATGATAACTTTAGCAATCAGTTTGATTGTGTTAAAAAAAAATAAATTAAGTATGGTTATTTCCATGCGTACTTGTAGTGTGAGTCACATGCTACGATTTTCTCTACCAGTATTTTAGAATGGAAAAATGTGACTTATTTTATGGGAGACATCTCATTAATTGAATAAGGCCAAGCAAACTTTATGGAAATAATCGTGGCCAATAAGCATAGCAGTTATCAGCTATGTGACTTACACTACAAAAACCCATGGAACTAGCCATATGTAATATTTCATTCTGTGTGTTCTTAAATGGTGTTTCTTTGTTTTTTAATTGACAAAATATTTTCAGTTTAATTTCAAAGAAACATCCTTTAAAAAAAGCATACAGAAAAAATAAATTAATTTTTAATTTTCTGATGAGAAATTTAAAAAACGTTGATGACACAACAACAACATTAGAAACTTCACTGTAGTTTTTGAGTAATATTGTTGGCAAGCAAAAATGTAATTTTATAAAACAAAAATAAAAATTTTAATAAAACAAAAGTACAAAAATTAAATAAACATTTTTAAATACTAGAAGTATTATTAAGTATTATGATTAAAGATACTTAACCCTCTAAGTGTTTGGGGCGTAATATTCCGTTCACTAAGCTCCAGGTTTCACAGCAATACAAGCAATATTTAAGATAATATAATTCTATAGATTTAAGGAATTTTAAATACATCGAAGAAAGATTAATACCCTCAAGGATTACATTCATATTTGTAATTGAGTTTTTTTTATAATGTTGAAAGAATTCTATTTTCTTAGCATTTAAAACAAAATGCAAAGAAAACAACATTACAATTTTACCCTTTTGCAAGACGCTCAGAGGGTTAAAAGGGAAACAACGTCTTCACTCTTTTAAATATTCATCATTTTTATACTGATATTTTCTTTGTAAATAATCTATAAAAACAACTACAGCATTTATTTGCATAGTGCTGTAATATAAACACGAATCTTCACTGTCAGAAAGCATTCTCTTGTATTTTAATGCACTCTTTGGTTATATTCTATATGGTGAGTAATGTTTACCACACCTCACAGTTTGTTTCATCTGTATGTTCATACAGGGTGTACCATACACAGAGTTTTACCAAATATAACTTACAGAACAAGAACTTTATAAATTTTAAAATCTGTAATTTTTTCAGAAATGTATTTATTGACTCAAATGGTTTCTAAAATATCTCTCTTATTTTAAATAATTATTTTTGTAACAGGAATAACTAATAATTTAAAAATTAGCTGTAGGACAGTAATAACATGATACATCATGTATACAAGGATATTAAGAAAGAGAAACAATGTTGAAAAACACAAATATAAGTATATATAAAACATATACAGCTGTTTTGAAACCTCTAAGGCTTCATTATCAGTACTTAAAATTAAAGAAAAAATTAAAGAGGGGTGGGGCAGAGAACCAGAGAGGTGTAACTCACAGCTTGACTCAAAGAGGTACGCTTCTCTGGCTGTCTATCCCCACCTCCTTTTAATACACAGTTTTAATTTAATTTTATCTTTAATTTTAAGCACTGATGATGAAGCCTTAGGGGCTTCGAAACAGCTGTATGTGTTTTATACATACATTTGTGTTTTTCAACGTTGTTTCTCTTTCTTAATATATTGGCACAAAGTACAATCCTCCCCCACGCTCTTTTAATCTAAAGATATTTCTTATTTAGATTATTTTTATTTCATCATTTTATATATTGTTATTTATTTTTAATATATGGAGAGGATTTTTTATATTTGCCTTGTTTTTGAAAGTAGTTATCTAAAACTAGTAAATTTTATTAGTATTGGTGCAATTATTGAAAGATGATGTATTTTTTGTAATTTTACAGATGCCTGCAGGCTTATCATGGCCTAAATATTTGGCATTTATGACAAGTGCCTTTTTGTCTATGTTAGCTGGAGCTCAAATAGTCCATAGTATATATGAACCTCTGAAAGTAAGTTTTATTTCATTACATTTAAGGCTTCTTATTACTTTTAAGGTATTAGTGTAAAACAATTTAATTCCTTGTATTTATTTCTGAATTAAGTCATTTCAAAAGCCTTGATCCTTTGGGCATCTGGGAATACTAGAAGCACTCATTTGGTATTGTTATGGTTGCAGTGATGTGTTTACTCCAATACTTTGTTTGTGGTTATGTTTGCATATATATATATATATATTTAATATTATAGTTTTAATGCACTTTTCCTGAGGGTCTGAAAATTATCTACATTGTTTTTGCAACACAATTTAAAATGTACTATACTTGTTAAGACAGTTACATTGATAAATTAACTTTAAATAAAATATACCTATATCCTTATTTTCATATATATTGTTAAAAAAAAAAAAAAGTTGTTAAAAGCTAACACATCTATTTTATTAGAGAAATCCTATGTGGCTGAAATATGATTTAGGTAGATTTAGAAAACTATCGACTGGTGTCCTGCAGGCCATTGATACAAGTTAAAATGTAAAATTGAAACACAAAAGAACTTTTGGCACAAAATAATAATCTTATAATTAGCCTTTAAAAAATTAATTTTTAGTTAAATATACATATGTATCATTTGGAAATTTTTGTAAACATTTTTACATGCATATATTTTAGTAATTTGAAATTTTAATTGCTGAATTTTATTCAACTGGGCTAAGAGGTGTAAAACAAACAGAGCAAAAAAGTGTTCAAGCCTGGATTCAAACCAGGGTCATTAACATTATGCTCCAATGCTGAGCTGCTGAGCCACATGGACAACATCCAGCTTAGTATTTCAATCATTCTTATCTGTTGGCAAGACTGCAAATGCTGCACTCAAACATGGAATATTTTCATCAGCCACTAATCCTAGGGCAAACATGAAATGAAAGAGAATTCAGCTTCAATGAAATTAAATATACATGTATGTAACGAATAAATATCGGGAGCGTTCCCCGGACTTGTATAGCGTAGTCGCAGCCGTTTACTTTTCGGCATGTGTCCGTACAGCCGTCTTTAATATGTAAAGACATCTAGGAGTTGACAGAACTAGTGGATTAAATAACTGGGACTCGGGAACCGCTTGGTGGACCGAACTCTTTTATTTAGCCGCTCCTCTTACAGTCTGAGTCGCGAGTTCGGCCGGGGGCCCCTCGAGCCACGTACGATGATTTTCAGGAGCTACATTGTCATACGTTTTGCCGGCTTCTCAAATCTGCAAGATCCGTCGTTTTTGGCGCGGGTTTTAGCTAATATCTTGGGGTTTAACATATTTTCCAGCAGAGGGCACAGTTGTAAAATTGGGAGGAACATTTCTTTAATTGGTTGATTAGCTTTTGATTGATTGTCCAGGCTCAGATGCAAGACCTGGGCCTGGCCGACCCGGGAATCGGCTAACCACAACTGAATGAGAATATCCCGTACGTCAGCAAGTTTACTCTTAAAGATCGTCCGAAAATGATATCTGAAAGTAATAAGATGTATTGCTGGGAAACAAAGTTACAAGGGGTAAAACTGGTTTTAGATTGAGATTTAAAGTTAGGACGAAAACTTCAGATTTTAATTTAAAATTTTGAATTTAAAAAGGGGTTTTATCCTTTCATATCCCCCCCTCCAAGTAGAGGTCCACCAGATTCGCCTGCAAATCTGGGGGGACTCACCCCGGAAAATGGTGAATACAAAAACAGATAAGTGCGACATTACAGATTACGGTTAAAGTTAAATCTAAAGGTAAATTTAAATTAAATGTAACGTTAAAGTTAAGTTTGCTAAGACGTGAGGGTTGAATTTTGCTGCTGGAAAACATATTTAAAATTTAAATTTTGAAGTATAAACTTTAAGGAAAAAAATTAACATTTTAAGTTTTTGTGCAATAATATCTAAGTTTGGGATTTGGCTCTCGGGACAACCTGACCGAACTTTACATAATACTTGAAAAAATTAATGACATAAAATATAAGAATACCATAGAATATAAAGAAAAGCTGAAAAAACAAATTACAATAATTATATAAGAAATATATGGGAAAACACAAAATAAAATAATATAGTTTAAGTATTGACCATAATTTTCTTTTTTCGAAGTCCTTTGGTCAAGAAGTTTATGCTCTTTTTGTTAAAGTCTTTGAGCATATATTTCACATTTTTATATAAAATTCAACTATGTAAAAATATAACTTTAGGTACAACTGTAATATTTGAAATTGAAAATAAACATAGGAAAACTTAAAACAAAATTCTTTTCCATAATTATAAAGAAAACACAATATAAGATTACTTTTCATGTATTGTAAGAGATTCCTCCAGTCATGAATTATGTTTTCCACAATAATTAAAATTATTTTAATAAAAATATAAAAGTACACCTGATTACTGTGGAAAATATGTTTTATGTACAAAATATTCATATAGTATTCAAAAGAAAAAATAATGTACAGAAAAATATAAAAATATTCAACTTAGGGAAATACTTAAAAATGTGAACTTATAAAAAGTTGAAATTTTCTTCACCTTTTATTTCAAAATGTGGAAATATTAAAAATATGTTGATACATAAAATTAGCAAAATTAAAAATAATATATTATTATAGCAAATATTAAATAATGTTGAAATAAGTACGTTAAAATATGTATGATAATAAAGAAAAATAATATCTTGAAGTCTTATTTACATGGAAGACTACTTGCAAGGTAAGTAGTATTTATCCTAAACCTCAGGGAGGTTTTAGCACATCCTAAACCAGTTATGGTTTTCGCATAATCCTAAATCTCAATGGAGATTTTAGCAAAAATTAAAAAAAAAGAAAAATGAGCTTTATGTTTATTTTTTGTGTGAAAATGCAGATGCAGTTTACCTGTAAGCAATGGTGTTTATTATTTTGCAGACTGAGGTATTATTCATTTTCCTCAGTGGCATTAATAAACTAAAGTCATAATTTAATAAACCACATCTACATCTCACTCAGCTCTTGGCAAATAGCAAAAATCTCTAAATTTTTAAGAATTCAAGAATTTTACTACTGGCAAAAAGAAAAAAATCAATAAATAAAACAGGAAAATTAAATAAATAAAACAAACAAAAAAATTAATAGAATAATAGACCCTGGTTCAAACAAGCAGGATTATGACCAAGACTTCTAAGTGCATGGCAACCCGTTGACAAATTTTTGTTAGCTAGCTTTTATTGTCCGGACATTTATTTTATCAACAGTTGCCACATTTGTTCAGATTATACAGGTCACTGAATCCGGTTTGTCTGTAGAGGGGTATTTTCGGTTTTAAGTTACTTAAAAAAAAATATTTTGTTTAAAGACTTAATGGGGTGGAACCATGGTCATCTTTAAAAATTGAATGTGTGGAATTAGACACTAGTGGATTTACCATGGTTAAAATGGGGTTACCACGGTCATGTCTAAACCAATGACTGAATTATTGAAACTATTTTTAACATGATGGGGGCGGGACCTTCACCTGTTTTCTAAAAGTGACAGGGGTTAAATACCTGCTTAAATTTTATTTTTATGAAATGGTAAGGACGGGACCTTTTCCATTTTGTGTCTTCAATATGGTTGGGGTAACCAACTCACTCTTTAATATGAAATGGAATTTATTAAAAAATATACTGGATAAAAATACTAAAAATTAAAACTCAAATACTAAAATATAACATAAGGTAAAATATGACATTCAAGCTATACACAAAAATATAGAAATGAATAATGATTTGTATAAAATTCTATATATAAAAAGAAATACTTGAAAACGTTCTCATTAAAATAAAAACTGTCTACACAAAAATGATTCAAATATGGATTAATATAACACACAACCTGGCATAAATAACTATTTACAAACATTTAGAAATTTCAGTGTGCTCATCTGTATTTTTTAAAAAAATTAATGGAATAGGTTACTAAACTTACGCAAATACTCATTTGCACAGGATTATTTGATAATTTTTTGTTTAAAAATATGTAACTAAGTCAACTAACTTATTCACAGTATGCAAAAACATTAAAATCAAATCAATTTACTTTTTGGTGATCGCACGTATGCGTCACCGGATGAATAAGAAAACAAAATTACTGTTATTTTTGTTTGCTACGAATTTAACGCGCATGCAGAATGTCAATCCCAAATTTTCTATAATTTTAATAATAAACCTTAAATCCCGCAAGAAATAAAAAATAAAGCTAATAAAAATTTTAAAATAATAAATTGGAATTTGTTTAAAATCTTTAACCTTCCTTTAAAGTACCCATATTTTAAATTAACTACTTTGACTTCATGAACGTTGTCAAAATTTTAAAATTTACACATTAATAACAGTACTTTTTTGTTGTCTTTTTCATTCTAAAACAATTCCCATTCGCAGTGAGAACTTTCCCATTTTTTCTTTAGTATTTTCGGAAATAACAAATTCGTAGTCAATATTTAAAGTTAAAAATAAAAATTAGTAAGAACATTGTTTAATACAACAAAACTGATTTCTTGTAACTAAAATATTACATAAAATAAATAATGAACATGAGAAATCTGCAGTGTTAGTTATTTCACAAAAAAAATTAAAAGGACTATACTTAGCCTTCCCAATAAAATCCGCGTATTTTTTTTTTCCAATTATAGTTACTTTTAAACTGAAAAACCTCAAACTGAAATAAAATTAAATAAAACGGAACATACCTGTGAATTAGATTATCCAAAGAAATTTACAAAAGAAAGAAAAACTACTTGTAACGCTATCTAATTATTATCACGATTTTTTTTTTTTCATTGTCTAATAAATTCTGATAAAGAACAAAATAAAACTGTTCTAGTCCTCGCTTCTTAATTATTCATCTGCTGAAAATAAAAATAAATCAGTTTCTACAACTTAACGATGAGTGACTCATTTGCTTTGCTGGGTGTTCTAGGAGACGTCATGATCGCGACCTTTAGCCTTGAAAAGTCTGACCCAGATTTTCAGTGAAAAAGCATTCTCAATGAAGAACTTTTAACATCTTTTCTT
This sequence comes from Maratus speciosus, assembly GCA_963932465.1. Taxonomy (NCBI): domain Eukaryota; kingdom Metazoa; phylum Arthropoda; class Arachnida; order Araneae; family Salticidae; genus Maratus; species Maratus speciosus. The sequence goes on along the minus strand of OZ010787.1, from coordinate 409,346,333 downwards.
TAGTATGCAAAAAGAGAAACCACAGCTGTTCTATCTCTTTGAAGAGAGTGGAATTCGCTTTAAAATTGCAGTCTAAAATTATATCTTCCTTTATCAGGCATCATTGAAGATGAAATAAATTTCGGAGTGAATAAATGCTCTTTTTCTTTCTTTTCACGATCGTTCGATAATTCGGTTGAAATTTAGGGTGCATAGTCTTTCTCGGCACTGAGGTTATTACTTTTTCTATTCTTTCTAATATTTCAGAATGCAGGCAAGCTAAAGTCATTTTCTTTTTCTTTTCGCACCGTAGTAACATACTTTTCGCGCCGAGCAGAGGGATCTTCGTAGGGAATTGTCCGAATCGGATAAGTCCAGATATTTTTTTTTTTTTTTTTTCTTTTATCACTGTAGTCATATTTCTCGTGGCAGAGCAGAGGGATCTTCACGGCAGGAAACTATCCTGCCGACTTTAAAAATGTAACGAATAAATATCGGGAGCGTTCCCTGGACTTGTATAGCGTAGTCGCAGCCGTTTACTTTTCGGCATGTGTCCGTACAGCCGTCTTTAATATGTAAAGACATCTAGGAGTTGACAGAACTAGTGGATTAAATAACTGGGACTCGGGAACCGCTTGGTGGACCGAACTCTTTTATTTAGCCGCTCCTCTTACAGTCTGAGTCGCGAGTTCGGCCGGGGGCCCCTCGAGCCACGTACGATGATTTTCAGGAGCTACATTGTCATACGTTTTGCCGGCTTCTCAAATCTGCAAGATCCGTCGTTTTTGGCGCGGGTTTTAGCTAATATCTTGGGGTTTAACATATTTTCCAGCAGAGGGCACAGTTGTAAAATTGGGAGGAACATTTCTTTAATTGGTTGATTAGCTTTTGATTGATTGTCCAGGCTCAGATGCAAGACCTGGGCCTGGCCGACCCGGGAATCGGCTAACCACAACTGAATGAGAATATCCCGTACGTCAGCAAGTTTACTCTTAAAGATCGTCCGAAAATGATATCTGAAAGTAATAAGATGTATTGCTGGGAAACAAAGTTACAAGGGGTAAAACTGGTTTTAGATTGAGATTTAAAGTTAGGACGAAAACTTCAGATTTTAATTTAAAATTTTGAATTTAAAAAGGGGTTTTATCCTTTCATGTATATATAATTTGGAAATTTTTGTAGAAAATTTCACACACCTATATTTTAGTAATTTGAAATTTTAATTGATGAATTTATTTAATTTCCCTAAGGAGTGTAAAATCAACAGACTGAATAGAGCCAACAGATAAGAGTGAGAAGTGCCAAGCTGTATGCCGTCTGAGCGACTCAATGGTGATGTCAATGTAATGTCAATGACCCTGATTCGAATCCAACCTTGGACATTTTTTCACTCTGTTGGTTTTATGCCTCTTAACAAAGTTGAATATAACATTCAGCAATTAAAATTTTAAATTACTAAAATATAGATACATGAACTTTTCTACAAAAATTTTCTAGCTATACATATATTTATAATTTCATCGGGAATGGTTTCTCTTATGTCTCATGTTTGCTCCAGGATTGGTGGCTCATGAAAATATTCCATCATGTGCTGCGTTTGCAGCCTTGCCAATAGATAAGAGTGAGAAGTGCTAAGCCACATTTTGTCTGGGTGGCTCAGTGGCCTTTCATGACCCTGGTTCGAATCCAGGCTTGTACACTTTTTTACTTTGATGATTTTATGTCTCTTAGCCAAGTTGAATAGATTTTAGCAATTAAAATTTCAAATAATTTTTAGTTTTTTTTAAAAAATATATATGCATATATATGAAAGGGAAGAACTGCCTGTTTAGTAGAACTTTAAGTAAAACTAAAAAGTGATTTTTGTAATGGCAAGCTTTCATGAAATTTCACAGCTAGAAAATATAAATAATTGAATGTTATGAAAAACACAATCCTACAAATACCAAACTAAGAACTCATTTGGCAAGACTGCAAACCTGTTTTTCTACAGGAATTCAGCTACTAATGATGATATTATTAATAAACAATGTAGCATACTTATAAGTACTTAAAAGGTGACTCAAACATATAAAAATATTATATAATGCAACCCTGAGATCTTTCAAACACACACGTTCATTTTCAAAGGGAAAACGATGACTGACTGAATAGAAATACATTTTATAAACAAAAACAAAAATAGTACTAACAGTAAATAAATGGACTGAACTCTGCTTGCACATGCGTACTATTTTTGTTTTTAAAATGTATTTCTATTCAGTCAGTCATCTTTTTCCCTTTGAAAATGAATGTGTGTGTGTTCGAAAGATCTCAGGGTTGCATTAAATAATATTTTTATATGTTTGAGTCACCTTTTAAGTAGTTATAAGTATGTTACATTGTTTATTAATAACAAGGTGAAAATTTCTTTCGCGACTCTAGTTTTTAATACAGTGTTTTGATTCTATTGATGATATTATTCATAACTAAAATATATGCCTCCTTTTTTGTCCTCCTTAAAATTTCAAAGTTCTCATTTTGAAAAGTTATTTTGTTAGAAAAATATAATAAAGAGATATAAACATAAAAAATGAAACCATATTTATTCTAACTGCACTAGAATATTTTTATATTAACTGTGGATTTGTAATATGAGGCAGTCACAAAAATAGGCAGTATTTCTTTATGAAAATCTGTATTTATTTTTTTACAACACAACCTTAACACCACTTTCAATATACACTACATTTAACTTTATAAGCTTGTCTTTACAATGACTTCATTGTTGGAAACATTGTTCAAACTCTTCTTTTGTTATGGCTGCCAGCTCCTGCCTTGTTTTTTTCTTCATCTCCTCCACGTCAATAAAACAATGTCTTTTTACGTCCCTTTTTGTGGAAACAAAAAAAAAAGGTCGCATGGATAAAGGTCAGGTGAGGAGGACACATGGGGCAAAGGAGTCATGCCACTTTTAGCCAAGAACTGGCAAAACTGATAAGGCTTTGTGAGCAGGTGCATTGTTGTGGTGAAAAAACCAGTCCCCCATCTTCCACAAACTGGGCCAGATAATTCTGCAATTACTTCTGTTGTCAATAGTTAGTCTTCAAGCTCAATTGCATGGACTTTCTGAACATTTTGGTTTGTTCTGGAAGTTGAAAGACTATGATATTGATATGTTGCCGTATAACAATTTTGATGTTAGAAGTAGTACTTGTCTGATACTGTAAGATGGAATAAGGCTGGGGTATACTGAGTATAGACATCATACATAAATAAGAACGAAGTTTTATTTCAGTTTGTAATACCAGGATCCAGTTGGGATAGTCACAGAGCAAGAAATTCTGACCGCAAGTAGCCGGTGCTGGAGAGGTTGGTTGGGTTGATTGTTGACGGCCAATTATCTACACGAGGGATATGGGCTCTAGGGGGAGTGCCTTCCGTCGAGGTCTTTCTAAGGGAACCTAATCCGTATTAACGCATGGAAATCCACAGTTCGAAGAAAACCATGGAAACTCCGAACGATTAGGCCGACGGGCGCGATTGGGTTCGAACCCAGCACCTCCCGTCTACCAGCTTCGAGAGCAGAACCTCTCAGCCACTGGTGGGCCGGTGCTGGAGAGGAGAGCAAAATTTCTACATCTTATGTTATCAGTACAATGATCAAGAACAGAGTGATTTCATTATATTCTCTCAAAGCTATCGAGTATTGGCAGAACTAGATATATATAAATATTGCCAATAGGTTTTAGATTTCTTTAGATTTTCTTCAAAAATCTTTAGTTTCAGTTTGGTGAGAATTGATTGAGAAGAGACATACGTTATTTTTCCGTTAATGAGATTTCATTCAATGGGGGTGAACAAAGGGCAAATATGAATTCTTTAACGCCAAATGATAACAGGCAAAATACGGAATACTGTAAACCACAAGATTATAATTTTACAGGGTTTGCCAAAAGTCTCATGGGTTTGAGTGCTGAAAGTGAATGTTAATAAAAAACAAAAATTAAGAAGTTAGAGACAATGTACCAGTAATGAAATAATTTTATACATTGCAGAAAATAGAGGCAGCTGGAATAACTGTCAAAAGTATAGATGTAAAATGTCTGGGTAAATTCTGCATAGCAACTAAATTAGGCATGCAAATGAAATGTAAAAAATGTTACTTGGCAGTGAGAATATATCTTTTCTTTTATAGTGCACTACGGTTAGAAAGAAAATTAAAATTGAGTGCTTAATTTTATGAAAGGAAAAGACAGTTACTAAATACATTGAAGCTACATAGAGACTGACATTTAGCAAAAAGACATAATTTTAAAGGGGGGTGGGTGTAAAGGGAAATACCATTAAAATGGATATGTAAAGGTAACCACCTTCACATACCCGGTAACAGAATTTTCGGTATCCATCTGCAGCAAATCAAAATTTATCTGTGATCCAACAATGCTGAACCAAGCCACTTATGCTAAATACTTATGGTAATCCATAAAATAAGCAAAAATTGCATTTTACAAAAAAAAAATGTAATGAGAAACACAATAACTCTTAGAACAAAGTAAGTTTTTAGTGAATTTTTAAGACCAGTATTTACTTTTAAGCTAGTAGATTAATCTGCAAGGTTAAAATAATCTGCAGCACTGCTGCCATGCTGCACAGTTTCTGCTATGGGGTTCACATATATCTCCCTGTCGACTGAAGATGAACATTGTGAAATGATATATGTGAAGGTGGTTACCTTGACAAAGGACGTCCAGAACGAGGTTTGTCTTCAATCACCATTTTTAAAACAAGAAAACCACTTGTACACTCGAGTTTTTCCCATAGCGTCATCTTTGTAAGCTGTTTGCAATATCAAAACTGTTTCTGCAACATTTTTCCTGAGCAGGAAGCAAAATGTCACAGCCACATGCTGTTCGCTTAAGTCTGACATTAGAAAAAAAAGGAGCAAGTTAACATACTTTTACAAAGAAATGCACCATGACCAGAGTCAACCTTTCCTGGCAATAGCATTGAACTAGAGCAAGTTACATATACTGTGGTAAGCCCCACCCACAGTGCTGCCATTCAGGTTATTTCTGGGTCTTCTCACATACGAGGGTCACTCTGAAATTTTTGAGATACAGCCGGGTTTTAAAGTTATGCTTACAAAATTTTAGGTGTGTTCAAAGTAGTCTCCTCCAGCATCAATGCACTTTTGTAGGTGAATTTTCCACAGATTAAATGCCTCAAGCCATTAATTTCTTAGAATAGATGAAAAAATGCATTATAGCCACATCAATCTCTTCTTCTGAATGAAAACGACGTCCACGTAAGTTCTTTTTTAGATTAAAGATTAACCAAAAGTCACACATAGCTAGATCAGGTGAATACGGCGGATGTTCTATCACTTTAATTCATTTTTGTTTAAGAAACTCAACTGTTAATCTGGCTGTATGTGAAGATGCATTGTCATGGTGAAGCATTAGTCCCCTAACATTCACTTCTTGTAGAATTTCTGGAAGACATTTAGTGGTATACCAGTTTGTTGTTACTGTCTTCTGTCCTTCCAACTTGATGGCTTTGACCAATCCCGTACTTCTGAAGAAAAAGGCATACATCACTTTTTTTAGTACGCGTTGTCTTTTCACCATTGTCAGCGTGGGATCATCTTCAAAGACCCATACTTTGCTTTCTTGATATGTTGGAACGTCAAAAAACGGTATGTACGTTTCATCACCTGTTACAATTTTAGAAATGATGCGGTGGCTACCATCATTTAGCAATTTAAGAGTTTCTTTACTGATTCTGACACGCTCCTCTTTTTGGTGCTCAGTTAGATTATGGTGAACCCAACGGCAAACTACTTTTTTTCATATGCAGTTCTTCATGAATAATTTTGTGTATGGCTGCGGATCCAATGTTAAGTTCCTTCTGTATCATTTGATAGGTACAGCGATTATCATCCATTAACATTTTTCGTATGGCAGACACATTATCCAGGATTACTGCCGGCGACGGCCTTCCTGTGTGTTCTTCACCCTGAAGAAAATTGCGATCTCTGCTAAATTCTTTAAACCATCTTAATACAGTAGCATAAGCTGGAGATTCATCACCAAATGCTAATTTCAACCGTTGAACGCATTCTTCTTCATTTACTCCTGCTTTAAAATCGTAGAAAAGCATAGCGTGAAAATGTTCTCGCGTCAACTCCATTTTCTCTTCTGTTTAAAATTTATTCTACGCTAAACAAGTTGAAGTAAGTCAGTAAAAAATCATCTGCTGTGTTAAAATACTTTGTACTTTAAAATTAAACCGTTATTTTTATTTTGTAAATTCTCGTCTATGCGTATCTCAATAATTTCAGAGTAACCCTCGTATATGCAGAGTTGCATTTTTCCATCATGTACAATATTGTTTAAGGGGATTCTTCGCGCACTTAAAAACACCCACTCCATAATGTTAATCCTATGGGCAGGTTATTTTCGAATTTCTTGTTTCAGTTTGAATATTTTTAAATGATTTTTTTTGCATAGGCTAGATGAGGTTGATCTTTAATATGACTCTTTTTCACTTTTTCGATTTTGGTTGCAGATTTTTTTAAAAAAAGTACTTTCAGTTTCCAAACCGGTTTCGAAACTGAAAGTACCTTTTTAAAAAAAATCTGCAACCAAAATCGAAAAAGTAAAAAAAAGTCATATTAAAGATTGAGCTCAGCTATCCTATGCAAAAAAAAATGTTTCAAAATATTGAAATTGAAGCGATAAATTCGAAAATAACCTGTCCATAGGATTAACATTATGGAGCGGGCATTTTCAAGTGCGCGAAGAATCCCCTTAATATACTGGGAGTTCTGCAGGTGACAAAATATATAATTTATTAGAAACCACAATTTTCAAACTATTATTTTTGTGGTAGGTTACTTTTTGCACATCTTGCAGAAATATATCACAAAGATTTTAGTTTGGAATTAATGGTACAAGAAATTATAATCTCTTAATTATGTACCAAAAATTCTCTGTTCTTTAGTTTGTATCCCAAGGTAATTGAGCATGTAGAGGCTTGAAGAAAACATCAAGTAACATTTCAAGTAACATTTAGACCTGTTGCAATAAATAGGTCTACTCTATTATACAAATTGAAGTATTGGTTTTCTGAAACAATAAACATCTGTTTTACAGAGTTGTCAAGTCTCTGGCTTTTTGGATACCAGTATTTTAATAAAGAAAATGTTATTTCATTTAATTGGAACATTTGGGCTATTTAAAAGAATAACATTTTCTCTAAGATAATAGTGGTGTGTAAAAAGCCGGAGACTTGGCAACTCTGGTTTTAATATTAGGAAATAATTCTTTTCCACTGAACATTGATGAAAGCACAAGCAATGTAGGAGACAGCATATTGACCATCCTTGTATATTTTTTGCTATGCTGAGTGAAAGAGGGTGATTTCAAAACACCTTGCATCTATAAAACTTGAAACCTGCAACGTCTCATAATTGTGTCCAGAGATTTTGCTGAAATAATAAAAAATAGTGATATTCATTTGGAAATCTGCTTAGCGTCTTAGGCACGCCGCACACCGGAGAGACATGCAACAATAATCGTGAGACATGAGGCAAATTCTGCTGTTCAAACCGGTTTTTTCTTTGTTAACAGGGTGAAATTGTCGCATGCCTCACGTTTTTCTGCCGCATGTCTCCCTGGTGTGTGGCGCGCCTTACAGATTCCAGTAATATGAAGAGTGAAACAAAAGCTGTTGAAACTATACAACAAAATAAAATTCTGCATCTACTTGACATAGATGGAGACATTTGCCATAAATAGTTGTGTTGAGAAGTTTATTTCTTCAATTCTTATTTATTGAAATTATGTGATATTTATTTTGATTTTGAAATGCTGAAATAAAATAGAAATGTTTTTTTTTAAATTGTGCCTATATTCATTTCCCTAGAAATGAAAACATTTGAAAAGACTGTATCATAGGTCAGGACAGTGAACTTGCATGCCAGATCTTTTGCCACTACTTTCCCTGAATTTAAACTCATTTAATCTCAAAAACTTATTTAATCTCAAAATTTCTTTCAAAAAATAAGTTAAAGAATAATTTTCTGAAAAAGTGGAGGCAATTTGCTTTTTAGCATATGGGTTACCTGTCCTTGTGCTGGTGGATTTAATTATTGGTAGTTTCAGACAGGATTAACTTAATATGGCATAATGCTATAATATTTTGTTTTCATTATTTATCTAACAGTGATAAAGATGTTTATCATATGCAGCTTAAAGTAAAGTATGAAAGTTAATCTTTTTTCTTTCTGGAGGAAAAAAAACAAACATTAAACAACTGTATTCATAATTAAACTTCAAAAGCTGACAAAAATTGAAATTGCCCATACAGGATTTGATTTCACATAAAATTTTATGAGCCTGCCTAACTCGCTAATCATTATAATGTGTCAGTCAACAGGAAAATATGAGTTAATTGGGATAAATCATGCTTTGGTTTATAGAAAATTAATGAAGAAACGTCTGTATATAAGGAAAAAATATCATAAACATCGGTAAAAAATTTCTTATATACATAGGTTTATTATTTTGATTTTTTTTTTTTTAATAATTTAGTAAGCACATTTTTACTTAAAGATTAAAAAAAAACTAATGATTCCTCCAAGTATGTAATATAACCTTGCTAGTGAATACTTATGTACAAAGTCCAATGCAAATCCTATAAAGATTTATTAGAATAATGTGATCCTAAAGATTATTTACCTGATCCACTTCTTTTCTCTGGATCTTATGTTTCAAATATAAAGAATCTTACAAGAAAGTACATTATTGTAACTATTATTTCACATAATGAATGAATAAATTTCAAATAATGAGAAATGTTTATGCTACTGCAGGAGTGTGTAAGCCTAAGATTACCATTGGAGAATAAATCCCTTATAAGCTTTTCTGCTCTTGATCAAGATCTCAGTGTTTAAACTTCACAATATCTGCTTAATGAAACTTTCAACTTACCTTCCTTATATATTTATACGCTGAAAAACAGCTTTGTCATAAAAAGTGACAAAATCAGGAAATACCATGGTTTGAGTAAGATTTTTAAATATCGTGAATGCAAGTAAAACTCTGGAATCTTTTAATGATTAATAATCCAAAATATTTTGCGTGGAAGGAAATTGCACTTTAAAATACCCATGATTATCAAAATTAGAGAAGGCTTCATAGACCTGCTGTAGAAAATGCATTTAACTTCATGGATAGGATAATGACTGTCACATATCTCTGTCAAATGACTACTTGGTGCTGGTCAGATGCTGATGCTACCACTTAACAAAATAAGATTTATTATAATTGTTAGAAAGTATTTGGACTTCTTATCAACAATTTTAAGTGCAATCTGAAAATAGACTTATCCTAAAACAAGACAACCCAGAACGTATCAAATACATTGTTATCAATAGCAGAGGATATTAATGGCCAACTATCAAAATCATTGTCATCAACATCTGAAATGAATGACAAATATTAACTTCAGAATGTAAGCAGTTTTCAGGAAATAAGAAGCTGCAAGCAGTGAGTGTAGTAAAAATCCCAAAAAACATTTTTTTATCAAATAGGTAAATATTTACTATTCCTTGAATAATGAAATACAAACCTATATATTTTTTAAATTAATTTTTTAATGCATTATAGGTTTTGTATTAGCCTTTTAAATATTTAATATGGAAAATTAATATTTCAAAGATTCTCTAGATATGTTTTTCACTTACTGTGTTGTTGAGACCAACTACAGACTAATGAGTGATAGTTAGCCATATCAGTTACCCAGACAAGCATCATCGTGTTGTTTTCTTTTTTCATGTATTACTTTCAGAATTTCCATTTAAGTGTCACAATCTCTCCTGAGTTATTGACCATTGCAATTTTATCCCTATCTTAATCGATCACTATATTTGCTTCTGTAGAATTATCCATAGAAGTATTATTCTAATATTTATGCAATCTAAAGTACTTGCTTGTTGCTTTACTCATTGTATTTTTCCTAGGACCTACCGGAGTACATTGAAAGGGAAAAGGTTAAGCTAAGAGCACAGCAACAAGAATCCTCTGATGATGAAACATCTTAGTATTGTGTAATTTTTTTATCATTATGCTTAGAAGAACATAGTCATGTATAAAAGAGTTTTGTATTTATTAATATAACATAAAACTTACAAATTCATTTTGTTATTCTTTTATTTGTGACATTTTCTTTTTACTTCATTGAGGCTAGTTCAAAAACTGAAAGCTTACATTTGATCAGAACTTGTTCTTGCTCCATGCAATTTTCTCCTAAAAAAGCCATTTTTATATTTCTTGCTAGTTAAATCTGTTTATGCAGTAGGATTAACATATGAAGAATAGAAAGATTTTAATTCAACAGAAATTAGATTCCCTGAAATATAGCATTGATCAGAAAAAAAAACATACTGTATTTTTTGTGTCATTTATTCAATATCTTCACATGACAAAATAAATAATTGTAAGGTTATGTTACTTTTATTGTAAATATTTTATTTATGAACCAATGATTATCTATCTAAATTCTGTTAATGTATTTAATACTAGGTTTCTCATATTCTGTGATAAGCACCAAAAATAAATATTTTAATGTTTATTTTACTACATACAGCCTAGTTAGCAAATCTACTTAGAAAGTGTGAGAGTTATAAAAGCTTATTAACTGCTGCGTAATATTTTTGTGATTTTAATATAAAGGATTCGGATAATTTTAAAATAGAAAATTGTGAGTGGGAAGTCTGTAATTGAATTTAAATGTTTTGCTTCATTTCTTTTTGCTTTATTACCTTTATGTGTCTGTGAGGGAGTAAGACAAAAACTATATTTTAAGGTAGTGACATTAATTTATAGCTGTTTCCTAGATTTTTTACAATTGTATTAACCTTTTAAATAGTTTGATAAGATATACCTTTTGATCGGGAAACAGAAGCTACTTTAAAAAAAAAATATTTTTACTTTTGTTTAGTGCTTATCTTAATGTAACATATATAAAAGTAATATAAGTAGTAACATATAAGTAACATAGATAAGAGAAAAGTAATGAATTTGGATTAAAAATTGACACTTAATGTACAAACTACAAATGTTATTCTACAAAGTTTTGACAATACAGGAAAATCAGATTCAACCTAAGATCTAAAAAGATGAGAAATATAGTCAAATTTTAACTTGTATTAAGCTTGTTTCAGTAGTGATTTAGATTATACAAGTAGTACCTGTCAAAACTTGATAGTAAACAATTTAAAGGTTCTATAGAAAAAGTTTCATAACACCATTAACATTTAAGATTTTCTTACAGAATATTTAGATCCAAAAAAGAAAACCACCAAGTTTTTATTTTCTTAAAAAAATTACTGATAAAGAAATTTTTAAGTTAAAATTTTATTTGTTTTCTCAAATATAAACATTTGACTGCATTATAATACTAATAGGTGGTACCACAGTTTGTATATAAATACTTCCGTTGTCCCTGTTCTTTTTATTTACAAAAAATATTCTCTTATTCTCTTTACTATATATGCATTACAGGTCAATTGTAATAAAAATATACCAAAAATCATAGATCATTTCAGTTTATTTGATCAATAATTGCATGCCAAAGCTTTCAATTTAAACTTTTAAATACAAAATCAACAATAAAAAAGTATTGGGAGCAGGAAATTTTATTTAATAGTAATGAATACAAATTCTGCAACTTTCTTCCTAAAATATTTTATAATTTATGTTATTGAACTGAGCTATCAGAAAACTAACAATATCAGAGAAAAGTCTTTCCAGGAGGGAAGTTCGAACCCATGCTCCCTTTTAAGAACCAGAATTCTTCTTTCTGGTATTTTAGTCCACTTGGCCATCTCAACTTTGCTTAATGTTTGCCTGAAATGAAACCAGTTTAAAATTGGTGTGCCACTCCATTTAACAGAAGAAATGCACCGTAAAATGATCATTGCACAATCTCAGATATGTCAAAATATGTTTTAAAATTCAGCTTTGCATTTTAATATATATCATGTGGTGATGAGAATCTGGAATATTGTGCATTATCATATCTAGTATTTACAATTACTGTTGTAGATGCTTGTTTTATGCAAGTAGAATGAAGAAAATATAGGTAAGTGAAATTTCTCTCCAATATTTTCACAAATAAAAACAAGCTATTTATTTTCATTTCTTGACTTGAGAAGCAAATGCTCACTATGCACTGCAGTAGTAACAAGCATGCTAGCAATTGATTTCTTCTCTTTAGCTGATGTTATATTCAGTGCCATCTCTTGAGACTGTGAGTTTCTAAGACGGCTCTAATGATGACAGGAGAGCATCCCCTTTAATGTACATGTGGAAGAATATACAGTAAAAATGTGAAGAGCAGGTGTAATTTTTACACCATTCTGAAATTATTTACCTGTGCAAGTCGAGTTGGAAAAGCATTGTAAACTGAATTGAATTTATTTTGATTATACAGTTGCAATTACATGATAGCTTCTGAAGTGCACTCTGATGCACGTCATTCTCCATTTGCCTACTCGTTTGATGCCTAAGTAAGCTGTTTATATGAATTTTTTTTTTTGTATGAATTTTATGTTTATAAAATATATAGTTTAATTTGATTTTGAGTAAAGTTTTGGTTTCAAATGAACCATATCTTCTAAAAAAATTCACGAATTAGAACAAAAAGCCACTTTAAAAGTTAACAATTATTGAAAATTTTGCCAAAATAGCCATAAGGAGTTTCTGTTGCTGATAGAGATTTTTGTAAAGTTTGCCAACAAAGCAAGTTGTCTGTAGCTTTGGTCATCATTGGCTCAACAAATTTCAAGCATTCTACTTTTATGAAACACGAAACAGTAACAACACATGAAGTAGCTTTTAAAACTCCTTTCCATGCAGCTAAGTTTCAATTCCGCATAGAAAAGGTTGCTACTAAAGTACATTAAATTGATTTTTCTTTTAAGAACTTGTGTATATGTTAACAATAGAAGAAATGACACAAAGAAAGTTCAAATAAAATGATAATTCAAAAAGTGAATGGCATTCAGTGCTTAAGTACTAAAATTATAAATATGTGTTGTAGAGAAATAACAACTATTGAAACTGTAGTGTCAGATGCAAATTGTTCTTTAGATAATATTACAAAAATTATATTGAATTTTTTTAAATGAAAGAAAAGTGCCACTGACAAACTGTTAGGTTTTTTGAACTGATGTGGTTTTAATGATTTGGGTAAAATTTTTACAATTTTGGCATTATTTAAGTTGCATAGATTCAAAAAAAATCTGAAGAAAATAAAACCTACAAATGTGCTATTTGTGTATACTCTAAGTCACAAAATTTTCTATCTCAGTATTATTTTGAGACCCACAGACCTGAAAAATTTAAGAAAATGAAAAAAAAATGCAATTTTTGTGTTACTTTGTGTCCAACAGACCTTAAAAGACCTTATCTGAGTGAAGTAAAGAAAAAAAAAAGTAAATTTGCAATTTTCCACGTAAAAGGAAGAAGGGGAAAAAAAAGAAGACTACTATATGAGCAGAAGGTTTTAAAAGAAGGTTATTCCAGATCTGCAGCATAAATGAAAAAAAAAAAAAAACCTTTAGTTAATTTTTTAATTTTTAATTATCTGTACTTAATCCTACCTTAAGGGATGAAAATGTGACGTTTTCAGTGCTACTAAAATTGATAAAATTTTTGCCAAATGTAAGCTCAAAGAAAGAGAAATTTCATATGAAATGCTGAACATTCTGTATTTAACCAGACAAAATTTGCTCTTCAATTGATGAAACCATTCCATTGTCATGTATATAATTTGCATTAAATGTAATAAGTTCCCTAAGCACATAATTTGTTCTTATTTCATGAATACCTGGAGAGTTTGAACTTATTTTGCAAGACAATTTTGCTCTTTGAAGCCAATAAATTTTCACTGAAATTAAGATAAGTTTATTAAATTATGTTTTCTTACATCATGGACAATAGCCAGGGTTGGTAAAAAAACGTTTTTTTAGTTTAAATCAGGTTTTTTTTGGTTTAAACTGTTTTTTTTTTTATTAGATGTATTTTTCTATTGCATATACGCCCCACCAGTGGCCGAGAGGTTCTGTGCTCGAAGCTGGTAGACGAGAGGTGCTGGGTTCGAACCCAGTCGTGCCCGTCGGCCTAGTCGTTTTGGAGTTTTCGTGGTTTTCTTCGAAACCTTGGATTTCCAAGCGTAAATATGGGTTAGGTTCCCTTAGAAAGACCCCCCCCACGAAGGGCACTACCCCCCTTAGGGCCTATATCCCCTGTGTTGATAATTGACCGTCATAAACACAACCAACCAACCAACCTATTGCATATACATGCATATTTATTGAAAAAATAAACATTGTTGGATATATAAGTAATATAACTTCATTTAAAAATAATTTAAATTAAATAAGTACAATCAATTATGTAGAAAATTGAAATAATTTAAAATTTAAACATTTTTAGTAAAAGCTATGTCTTATGATCCATTAATAAAATGCTCTACATAGTGAAACATTGATACCTTGAAAATCTTAATAAACAATCTTTTGATTACTAGTACAGTAGACTCTCTTAAATCCGCGACCCTAAAATCCGCAAACGCCTGAAATCTGCGTATTTTTTCAGATGTAAACAATGAAATTTACAGTTAAGCTGCAGGAACAAAATCAAGATGGCGCCGAAATCGGCGATTACCGCAATGTTTTTTTTACTACTTTTTTTGATAATCATTCTCTTTTGGCTATTACAGCTGATTTATTACTACATAAATTTACATTAGTTTTGATTTTGATATAAATTAGCATATCTATATCAAAAAATTCCAGGGTTCAAAATGGAAAAATCCACGAACTGAAACGCTATTTTAAAATTATTGTTCGCGGAATTTTTTTTAAAAATTATAGACAAATTTATTTCTAAACATACAAAGCAGTATAAGAAAAGCATTCAGGACTCTAAATAACAATGGAAATAGTTACAGTGAGTGCAATAAGCTATATATACTGATAATAGCATTAACACTGTTCTCCTTGCTATCACTAGATGGCAGCATAGTACTTTTGGAATCAAATTCAATCGATTTCATTCCTAATATTTTTATTTTACATAATTATTTTAATAATTACTTACTTTTAAACTAATAAATTATTTTAATATTTTACTTATTTTAATCTTTCACTTTATTGTAAGCATTCATTATGATTTCCCTTGCTTAACTACCAATCAAATTAATGTTTCAAAAATGTAAACAAATCAATGACCAGAAATCCGCAAAATTCTACAATCCGCACAACCTCTGGTCCCGAGCTGTGCGGATTTGAGGGAGTCTACTGTACTATAAATAAATATATGGTGTAGTTTTATAAATATAATGTACTTTCCCATGACTATTCAAAATAATTTCTGTGAAAAATTTGCAATCTGAAATATCTGATTTTTCTGTTAGAACAACACTACATGAACAATTATTATCTTTTATTGAAAGTAAAGCTTTTTATAAAGAATTCCTGGAATGATTTGAATTTAGTAGTAGAGTCTTTACATACATGTTTCATGAAGTATTGTGTATTGTCATTTGACACTTCTCTTCTGAAACTGCCAGGTAAAAAAAAGGCGACAGTAAAATAAACAGAACAGAAATACCTATTTACCAGCTTTTTAGACTACTGAAAACATTGATCTTAAAATGGAAAGCAGATTTATAAAAGTTGTCCTGCACTAAAACATTTAAACAGCCATCAGACTTAATACACAGGCTTTCTTTCTAAGCTATGTTATAATACGTGTTACTTTTAAATGTCTATACTAAAACTTAATAATATATCTTTTTAGGCATTTTTATGAGACATTTTTCTATTATGTCTCAAGCGAGCCTTATCTTGATTTTCTCCCATTTTTTTTGTCAGATCTAAATAGTAGATTCAATTATGCAATAGATGATTTAAATATATCTTACTGCATATTTTAGTTAAAAGTAAACAGGTGCTTTGCTAGCACCCAATTTTTCAATGTTCTCTTATTCGACTTCATATCTTGAATTTCTTTTTCATTCTTAAGGCTGTTCTCAAATCCGAAAGGGCAACTTTATGACATAAGTTTTATTTTATTTTTGTTTGGAAATGTATGAAACTAGCAGATGCTGTTGTTCAGAAACTATGTAATCGAACTGTGTTTTCTGTATTTTTTTTGCAAACCATTAGATCTTTCAGAAAATAGTGTCAAAGTGGGCATTTTGAACCGAATTTCCACGCGAAATAAGAATAATCACTCAAGGAAAGTTAAAAACATTTTTGTCACATGATCAAAATTGCTTATAACTCAATAGGTAATTTGTTTATAAAAAATGGAAAACACAGTTCGATTCCAAATTGCTTGCATAGCCTTCCAATTTTATATCTTTCTGTTAAAAAATGAATTTGTAAATTTGTCACAGCATTTTGCGCTTGTTGAGTAGAGCAGTTAAGAAGAGCCTTAAAAGATAATCTCCCCAATCAAGAAAATTTTCTTTTACAGCTTGATTGAAATCTTATTGGACATTTTATGTTACTAATTGTAAATAACCTGTGTTTTCTCAAAGGAAAATATTTTATTCAAAATATTGAATGTTTTTAATCTATTTTATCTTTGCTAAATTCACATGTTTTAAATTTTCTCTTTAGAGCTTCAGATATGTTCATCAACACATGCAATAGGGTGGGTCGAAAAAAACCAAAATTTTTATAATCGAAATGTAATAGCGTGGAAAAGTTGCATTTTGTAATACAGAATAAATTTCTAAAATATTACATCGATCGGTTAATATCTTTTACCGCCGCAAGGGGGCCAAAGTTTCAAAAAATCGCAAAAAATGTTTTTTTTTATCATTTTTTTTAAATTATCCAAACATACCAATACAATTTTTAATAGAATGCAATAGCTACATGAAGATATGAGAAATGTCCTGGTAAATGTTCATTATGATGAAATCATATCTTTATGTGCCGCAAAAAGACCATATTTTTTGTAAAAATTTCAATTTTTCATTTTTTTTCTAAATTTTTATAATTTCTATAATATGTCTAGAAATAAATAATTTTACTTTATATCTATTAATATATCATAATTTTTTATAACTATTTGTAATAGACTTGAAAATAAAGTTAATTGTTAATCATTCATTTTTCTTGACGATCGCTTCATCTACTGATGTTTTACTTCATAACAGCCAATTCATGCCACAAAAATGATATAAAATGAGCAAAATGTTTTAGTACTTTATTAATTAAAATATAGAGATGTTTAACCGAAACGGGTTAAATAAACTTAAAATGAAAAAGAATTTAATGTAAATGAATTTTATAATATAACTCGCTTCCAGATGAAGCCATTATTTCTCAAGAGGCCAAAACTGATCAGATGTGATCCTCCCTCTCTTCTAGTAAACAAACTTTATCAGTGCTTCAATGAATAATTTCACGCATCTTTCTAGTGATTGAGTGGGACAAGGAAAGTTATAATAGCTGGTATCTTTAATCGAACATTTTAAACTCACCAGCGTTTTCAGCCCAGCGATAAAGAAACCATAACAGGTGGTTCCGTTAGTTTTCAGTTTTGTCAGTAGACTAAAGCCATACCATTTTAAGCTTCAGTGTTGAAATCTGCTATGATAAAGTAATGGATGGCACTATTCTAGTCCACAGAACTTCGTGCTTTTGCAATTTTCTTCATGGCTGGGGCCCTGATGTTCTCCTCTTCATATGCTATCATTCCAAAGAGGCTATTTGTATGATTTGCGAAATAGTCATTTCGTGAAAATACGGAAACTATAATCTTTTGTAGATTATCTGTCAAGCAACCTAAGTTACTAACTATAGTGCACAGATTCTGGAAAACATGAGTGATTCATTTTAATTGTGAACCAACTGATGCAGTACATTTTCAGGATGTACTCAAAGAGTATGACAAGTTAAGAAGAGGGTTTCTTTGTTTCAACGTAGAGTCTCAAAATTCGAATAGCAGTAATGATCCACTGTGCGTGAAATATTTGTGCAGGGACTCAGCAAAAAAGGTCAATTGTATACACGCGTGTTGAAAGACCTTGCAATATTTCAGACATATACTTCCGGTCAGTTGACAAATCATCTTTATCAACAGCTAGGTGATCAGATTAAATTGGCTTAAATTTTGCAGTTGGTAATAATTCGCAAATCGCAAGAGATCAACCAATTGGGCCACAATATGATAGAGAACCTGTTTTTTGTCATCAAGATGTTTGAAAAGATGTCTCAGTGGAAGCTCATTGAAGTGAGGTCAAGGAAGCCAATAAAGTGGTTTTTTAAAAGTTGTTCTCAACTAATCCTAATATAACACGACCTTTGCATCCTGTTTTGAAGACAGTTCCGCGAAATTCAACTGCAATTATTATTCCAGTCGGGATTTAATTTTTCTTCAAAAAATCTATAATGTCATTGCATATAGAAGTCGCCTTGCCAGTCGATGGGGTCAAATGACGAAAATAATTCAGACCTGGTTCTAGTACAAAGAGATATGTTCCTCCTTGACTTCGCAAAGATGAAACTTTGCCACCTCTTTAACCTGGCAGATATTTCTATCTTTAGGGCCATCAAAGTATAGAGTAAAAGGAGTACATTACAAAAAAAACGAACAAAGTGAAACGTGGCCCTCTAGCAGCGAGAAATTAATTTTACGTGCAGGCAGCTGCAGGTGTTTCTATCATTGAGCAATTTTTTTTTATAGAATTACAGTGATCATGGTTAACAATGTGTATAAAATTAACAACATAAAATGCCTTTCCCAGCCTATTAGAAATGTAAAAAATCTCAAAACATTACAAAAGTTATGAAAATTGAAAAAATGAAAAACTTTAATTTTTAACATTTTTTAGAAATTTTGGCCCTGTTGTGGCGGTAAAAGCAACGATGTCACAAAAAATGAAATGTTAATGTTACATTACTAATATCTTGGCGTGGCTATTACGTTCTATTAGAAATTGAATAAGTATGTTTGGATAATTTAAAAAAAAAAATTGCTAAAAGTATGTTTTTTGCGATTTTTTCGAAATTTGGACCCCTTGCGGCGGTAAAAGATATTAACCAATCGGTGTAATATTTTACGTATTTTATCTTTTTTACAAAAGGCAACTTTTCCGCGCTATTACGTTTCGATTATAAATATTTCGGTTTTTTCGACCTACCCTAACATGCAATTTGCATTCTACATGCATACAAATATAACCTAGACTCGCAATGTCTCACGGTGATATAGTGAGGGATAAGATGTTAAAAGTAGAAATTATTTATATCCAATAATTTGAAGCACTTAAATTAAAAAAATGAAAAAATATTATATTAGATTTTTTCTAAAAAACCAGTTATTTAACCAATTGATTTAAACTGTACCAACCCTGCTGGTAAGATAATAAAATCATAATGCAAAACCCCAATCCCAATGAAGGAATGGATGAAAAACAAAGGCTTACTAAACCAAATACACATACAGCAAAGAAACTTCTCAGCCAATCATTCATTAGCATACAGAACAAAGAGTAACCAATGGAGAGAATTACTTATGATTATGTCATCATTGAGACATAATGTAATCCTTAGTAAATCTTAACTAATCAAGCAATCTAAGTAGTAAAAGTGTATTTTTAGCTCAAATCTGCCATTTTGGCTATTTTTAAAAACAAAAGGCTTAAAAAAAAAGAAGAAAAAACTACTTGTTTTTTTTCTAGTCTGCCATGTAGATTTAAAGCTTATAAGAAAAGTTTGATTGATTAAAAATCTTCGTCACTTTACAAATTTATTAATTCATCATTTTTCTAAAGCTTTGCTTGTAGCTTCTGTATAACTTGGATTTTATATTTTTCAATAATGTGTAAAATAAATGAAAATATTAGGGAAAAAGAAAAAAAAAACAGATGAAAAAAAAACCAGCATATTTTTTTTTTTAAAAAACCATTGGGTTTAAACCAAACAACCCTGACAATAGCAGTAAGTATGTTATTCGTATGTTGCTTGAGTTTCATGCAATTATACTATAAGTTGTGATGTAAATTGATATCTATATTTTGCATCAATGATTTTCAAGGTTATTCACTTTGTGTCATAATCATCCCTGAAAGAAGCTATGAAAGCATTGTTTTAGTATTAAGTGATGAAGTTGCTGCTTTTGACAGATAATAAATTATTAAAACATATGGAGTACTGAAAGAAGTTTTAGATTATAGTTTGATTGCCACATATGCTTATTAAGGGACATTTTATGTTTTATAAGCTTCCAATTTGTTTTAAATCGGATAATACAAGCCTCTTTACTGTAATAAAGAGTAGAAATGATTGTTCAACTTTTATATCAGAAATAGTGATCAACTGAATGTTTGTTTTTGGCCAGTTTCTGTAAAAAATGTAAGTTTTGAAGAATATTCAGTTACTGTAATAATACAGCTAAACATTTGACTAAACATTTTAGTCATGTCTCATAAGAACCTGTCTATAATAAAACCCTTGCATAGCTCATAGTGCCTTTTGGATGTTTTTTATTCATTCTATTATTGTGTTATGATTGGTTTCTGATTTGAGGATCGCTCATTCTACTCCACCACTCGTAAAAATTTCAAATAATCACTCTTTAGTTGATATGCTGCCACCACCGGTATAAGTATGTGATACCAGACACAACGTGAGAAGATTTATAACTATTAACTAAGATTCTTCAAATAATATTAATGGATGATTTATTTATAAAATATCTGCATAAAAAAACGCTATTTACATTTATGGGCACAATATAGCATATCCTGCCTAAAATTAAGTTACACATTAAAATAATATATATGTAGTGGTTAATATTATTAAATTTTACTCTTCCCTTCTCAATCAGCTGGGCTTAGTCATTGGGAAAACCACACAGGTATTTTCTGAACTCTTATACATATCTAAAACTCTAAAAAGAACATATCTAAGAACTCTAAAAAGGAGTCAACACACTTAAACACATTTCACCTCCAATGTATGGCTCAAGGATCCAATCTCTCCACAAAAGACTCCAGACTAGACTGACTACTCTCCCTTCCCAGAAACACATGGGGTCCTCCCCTGTAAAATCAAGAGTGATTTTCATTTCTAAACCCACTGACAATTCAACTGCACTTCATTTTCCTGATTGATCATTATTGAATAGGTAATACAAAAGATCCTCTTTGTTCACCCTCTTTCTTCTTATCCACTTGCCATTGTTGTTCACATTCCTATATACAAAAAAAGGACCATGCTGGTATTTCTTTTATTACAATAGAGCTTTTCACACAGTAGAGATAGGAATCTAATAATACTCATTCCTATCCCCAAGATAAGAAAAAGTATTTCCCTAACCCAAGTACGTAGCAAGTGATACACATATAAATACAATAAATAAGGAAAATAAAATTAACAGTAATCTTAATTAGGCATGTGTTCATTAACATCAGAGACCTAACACATTGTTTGATTATTCAAACAGTATTTAAGATGATAAAATAGTAATAACAATGACTATTCATTTTTTATGATAATAAAAGTCAAAAGAACGTATATATGACTAAAATATATTGACAGAAGTTCTGGACTTGAAAACCAAAAAATTTTTGGAAGTTAATAATTGTTTTCTTATAAGTGCATTTCTTTTGATATTTGCATTCATTCTTGTAAGAAGAAATATTTTTTGTCAATAGATAATCATGCAGTTTTATGAAAGTTGTGATCAAGTTATAGATATTAGAAATACAGCGAAGTACAAAACTGGGAAATTTCTTTAGTGGCTAGTAGTAGCAGTTTTTTTTATAGGTGGTCACTTGGTTATTTAAAAGTTGCTAAGCAATAAACTTTTGTTAAAATTTCTATTAATATTAATCTAAAATTAAATAGGCAAATAAATATGTTAACATTTCCAGGCAAGAAAATGCTACTCTTTCCTTATAGGAAATGTGGATGCTGGCAGACAATTTTTTAATAGCCACTTTTTTCATTTAGTGGCCAGTGACTGGCACTAATTTTGCTCTAGTTTGCAATCAGACTATTGATTACTATAATTTTTCATATTGCTATATTTGTGTTTTAAGAAAAGCTTAATTAAAAGGATTTTTAATTACTTTAGAACAATAAGCTCAATGAGTTATATTTTTTTTATGTTTATAATAATATTGATTATAAAAGTAAAATTAAATTTTACAAAATTTTTACATAAATTTAAATTCTAATACCGCCTTAGCCTGTCACTAATATGTTACTAGATTATATGGGTATCTCTTTCTTAGGCCTTTTTTTAATGCCCTAGCATAAAGAATTAGGAAATAGTGTTTTATATATCTGACAAGCACCATTTTTCAAATGCAATCATGCATTTTAATGAATTGGAAAATGTCACTGTATAAATATGGCTTAAGAAAGTAAATAATACTGCTCCTTAAACAATGACATACACTTGTGTGAAATGCAGCAAATAATGTTTTTTGAAATAAATATAATACACTAGGTTAATAAAATAAACAGTTAAAATAAATTAAATACCTAAATGTTAATTTTTTTAGGATATTGTGAGAATTATATCACTTATAAGATTTAATATGCATAATCTTGTGTTCTAGAAGTAAAATATTATCATTTTTTTTTTAAATTTAACTATCCAATATGTTTAATAAGTGAGGGTAAACAAGAATCTTCTTCCTTATGTGTCGACTTTATCCTTGGTTATGCAATGTTTAAATAGGTCCCATATACTAAGTATAAATAAGAGGTCACTGCTTTAAAATTATTATAAAACATCAGTAACATATATATTCATTAGTTTAGTATAAAAGTATGTTTAATATATATATTTAGTAAAGTAATAAAGCATTCTAGTGAAGTAATAAAAATTGAAAATTGTTATTTTTATCCCCTGCCCTTCTTGAAAATGAATGTGCTGTTATTCTTTTAAAGCATAATTTTTTTAAACACTTTTTTTTTTTCTTTCAGGTTAAAAACTAAATATTAAGCATTCTGAAACACTGCAGAAATCTATGAATAACTGCATAGTTAATAATAATTTCTTATTATTGTTCTTAAAAAAAAAATTGATAACATTTTGACTTTTAAAAAAGAAAAAAAACATGCACATGCATACAGGCTTATGCTTAAATGTCTTTGTGGACAGGTATGAGCATTTGCGAATATTAATAATATATTTGCATGTATGCCTACATTAATTGCTAAAAATTTTCATCTCAAAAGTTTCATTTTTGTTTTTTGTCAATACTCAGATAGAAACCAAATTCAAAAACAACTAATTCTCTTTTTTTTTTTCACTGTATGTAAAAGGCTGACTAAAGCAAAGTCTTTTTATATGAAACTTGAACAAAGACTCCTGCTAAACTTAAAGGAAAATTTCTCATTGTTGGATGAGAGTTCAAATTTTTAGATAAATCAATTCACCAGCTAAAAATATGAATGTTTCAAGTTCTACATCATTTTGAGAACTTGACAATGTGTATGTCATTGTATGTGCCATTAAGATGTCTGCACAGGCTGAAATTTCCATGCCCGGCCCAACCCATAGGAAAAAAAATTCGGCCTGGCCCAAACAAAAACAAAATTTGGCCTTGCCCGGGAAAAAATTTAAATCCTGATCCCAACCTAAGTAAATTTCTACAAAACATTGATTTTTTTGATAAATTTGATTAAAAATTTGCCTCGTATGAGGAGATCTAACGAAAAATTCTTATCTTAGCTTTTCTTTCATGTTTATAATCTTCATTTTTATAGAAGTGCTGCAGCCTGCGATATTTATTTTTTTAAATAAATCTCTATTTGTTGTATGTAAGTGTTTGAGTTATTATTAATATTGTCAATCCATATTCCATGTATTGAAGTGTTAAAAATCAGAAAAATGCTATACAGTAAAATTCTCTAAGAAATACAGTAAAATTCTCGGAATTGCATAGGGAAGGGAAAAAATGAGTTATAGACAATTTTCCTTCTTAGCAGGTGTAAATGTATTATATATTCTTTTCTTACATATTAGTATATTAATTTTGCATGGATCAACACATTTTTCAGTTTAAGACAGGATTACATCATAGGCAGGTTCTTTTTCACATGTTTCACTATATCTTAATGTAGCCATATTTTAATAAGCGTACAAATCTACTATTCTTTAAAAATAACAAATTTTGATGTTTAATTGTAGAATAATGGAGATTTAAAAATCAGGGATGAGAATTTTCCGTCTTTTGGCTGATTTCCGCTTTTTTGTTATTTCAAGGAATTTCCGTTTTTTCCCCTCGAAATTCCGCCTTTTTCCGAGGATTCCGTATTTTTTCTCCTGCAAAATTTTGTTATTTTCCGAAATTTTCACTTTCCTATCGATTCCGCTTTTCTTCCGATTTCGAAAGAACATTCAAAGGTGATAAAAAAACGGCAAATTTCGTTAAAAGATCGCGAAAAAACGGCAAATTTCGTCAGAAGATCTTGAACAAATGGGAAATTTCGTCAAAAGATCGGGAAATGCGGCAAATTTTGTCAAAAGATCGCGAAAAAGCGGTAAATGTTGTCAAAAGATCGCGAAAAAGCGGTAAATGTCACCAAAAGATCGCAAAAAAACTACAAATATCGTCAGAAGATCGCGAATAAACGGCAAATTTCGTCCAAAGATCGCGATAAAAATAGCAAATTTCGTCAAAAGACCGCGAAAAAAACGGCAAATTTCGTCAAAAGATCGCGAAAAAGCAGAAAATTTTGTCAAAAGATCGCGAAAAACTACAAATATCATCAGAAGATCGCGAATAAACGGCAAATTTCGTCCAAAGTTCGCGAAAAAACGGTAAATTTTGTCGATAGATCGCGAAAAAGCGGTACATTTCGTCAAAAGATCGCGAAAAAACGGTAAATTTCGTCGATAGATCGCGAAAAAGCGGTACATTTCGTCAAAAGATCGCGGGAAAAGCAAAATTTTGTCAAAAGATCGCGAAAAAGCAGCAAATTTTGTCAAAAGATAGCGAAAAAACTACAAATATCATCAGAAGATCGCGAATAAACGGCAAATTTCGTCCAAAGTTCACGAAAAAACGGTAAATTTCGTCAATAGATCGCGAAAAAGCTGCAAATTTCGTCAATAGATCGCGAAAAAGCTGCAAATTTCGCCAAAAGATCGCGAAAAAGCGGCAAATTTCGTCAAAATGGCGCGAAAAATACATGTATTTAGTGCTTTTAGTGTATCCTCTCCTTCCCCCCTCTTTTGTAACCTTTCAGAAAATTTGCTGTGAATTTCAATTTTTTTTTTTTTTTTTTTACTCAGAATCGCTCCTGATTCAGAATTTACTTTAAGCTGACTGTATGTCCGGTTCCAATTAGCCCGTGTGACCAAAAATAATTAACCATTGTGATTTTCACTAAGTTTTTCATATTTTTTGCTAAAAAATTTACACACAAAAACTCTATTCTTAATTATTTCATTTTCAGGAGTGGCCATGATTCTGATAAGTCGAGCATTTCATATGACCTACGCTCAATGTTTTAAGAACTGTGTGTAATTTGGCTATTTTCACTCCTGTAATGTAGTATACAGGCTTGTGCGCTTGTCTCCATTTTCCCGGAAATCAGACCCTGGTTTTATTTCTTAAAGTATCTTTCACGGATAAAATGTGGTACAATTTTTTGTTTGCGCGTGGTTTCAGTCTTTTTGCTTTTTTGCAATTCTCATCCCTGAAAAATGTATGCATTTTTTGCAAAGATTTTTGGACCAGGTCTAATTTTACTGACCTTTGAACGGACCAGCCCATGCCGAGACAATGATTTTCATACAAGCTGGGTCTAAACCAGGACTGAAAATTTTGGGCCGTGAATACTAGGAAGAATGAAACCAGTCCCGGTTATGTACGGAAAAAATAAGTTGAGGCACAGTCTGATCCTTCAGAAAAAATGTAAAGCCTGAACCCAGCCCAGACCGTAAAGAGTAATTATTAGGCCTGGGTCAAA
This sequence comes from Maratus speciosus, assembly GCA_963932465.1. Classification (NCBI taxonomy): domain Eukaryota; kingdom Metazoa; phylum Arthropoda; class Arachnida; order Araneae; family Salticidae; genus Maratus; species Maratus speciosus. Next base: position 409,320,343 of record OZ010787.1, on the reverse strand, counting down.
ACGAGTGGAGACCATGACCGGCCTGGCCTGAGTTCCGTGAATGAAAATAAGCCCTGCCCATGGGCCGGGATCAGGTTTCGGGCCTTGGCACGGCACGGCTCAGCCCGTGCAGATCTCTAGTGCCATTATTATATGTATACGTATCATCATATGCTGCAATGGCTTTGCACATTACTAGCTATTGTTGTGTTTCCACAACATTAAAAATAAATGCGTATATCTTAAATTAACTATCAAACTACCACTATTTTCGAATTGAAAAATTTGCCTTATTTAAAAACAGAAATTTTGACCAATAAATAAAGTGAAGATTATCTTTCAAAATTTGTGATGGCTAAGGTTTTTTCAGCAAAAAAGTTGAAGATCCCTTTCTTATAGTTTCGGTTGTTAATGGGTTAATGAGTCATAATCTATTGCAGCAATTTAAAGAGAAATATAAAATAAACAACATGCTGTTTATAACATGTTTTGTGGAAGTATCGCAAAAATCATGGTCTTCAGAAATACGACATATGGAAGTGCCACATTACCAAATAATACTGCTGAATAAATGTTAAATTTCTCTTTTTATATAATGCACACCTGTTTAATGTACTAAAACACAAGGGCCTTCCTTCTATACATGACTCTGTCATGTTTTGTTTTAAATAATCCCTCCAATCATGAAATCATTGCATTAAAATTGTGTAAATATTCATAACATATTGAATATATACCTCATTTACATTATGAAGCTATATTAAAATACATGCATGCTATATTTGTAAATTTCTGGTGCAAATTGAAGTGATGGAACTTTCTGCTTTAAGTTGTAATTTAATAGTTGCTAGATTTCTTTTCTTAAGAATTGATATACTATTACTTTGAGAATAATCACCTTCATATATTTTTTAAATGTATTTTAAAGCCACACATTTTGAAACAATCTGCACAATAAAATACTACTCTCGGTTTTTAAACTTTTAATACATATATAATGACATAGTTAACAATGATTAAGAGCCATTATTTTGAAAATCAGACAAAGTGTGATAGTTGTATTTTTTGATTTGCTTGATATTTTTTTATGTGGAAGTAGATCACATTTAATTAATAATGTGCAATTTTGAAGCCCTGAAAAAATTTCCCCTTCACTGTAAAAAATGTCAAAGTTCAAGGTTATGACCGCCATTTTTCATGAAAAGTGAAATGCGAGTATGCTTGCAGTGCTAAAGCTTGGGAAAGCAACGATCCCAAAATTCTTTTGTTGTGATATGTTAGTATAACACTACCTGCTTAGTAAACTGTATTCGTTTCCATGGGGCATTGTTATTTTACATTCTTATGTTGCCTCAAAATGCAATGAAAATGACTTTTTTGTCCATTTTCCGCATGTATTTTCTTATTTAAGCAATAGTACCTCAAACTATTTCTTATAGAATATCAAAGTGTACTACTAGGACAAGCTAAATAATATAAAGCTTTACCAGAATATTGCTGCTGTTAGCAGGAATAGTCTGTTAAATATTCAAAAATTTCAAAATAGGCAGCATTTCAATTAGTCTTTTCTCAAAACAGCGTCATGGTTCAATAAAACAAAATATATCACGTAGTAGTTGGAAGTATGTACAAACACATGGAAAAGAAAAAAAAGTGGGGCCTCGTCATTAAAAAAAAAAAAAATGTCAAAAGTCACAAAAGACTGTCATTTATCATACTTTTTCCCTATCAGAAAATGAAACATCCTGTTTCTCTTTCCACTAGCTATGTTTTTTTCCTATGAGAAAATGAAATATCCCTTTTTCTTTCCCCTTCCTTGTTTTAAATGGAAAAAAGGGAAATTTAAACGGGATATTTTGACTATGAATTTTTATAAATTTTATTTATTTATTTTTTTAAATATGACGAGGCCCCACTTTTTTTTCTTTTCCATGTGCTTGTACATATTTTCAACTGCTATGTGATGCGTTTTGTTTTATTGAACCGTGATGCTGTTTTGAGGAAATACTAATTGAAATGTTGCCGATTTTGAAATTTTTGAATATTTAACAAACTATTTCTGCTAACAACAGCAATATCCCGGTAAAATATTATATTATTTAGATTGTCCTAGTACTGCACTTCGATATTCTATAAGAAAAAGTTTGTGGTACTACTGCTTAAATATTAAAATACGAGCAGAAAACGGACAGAAACGTCATTTTCATTGCATTTTGAGGCAACATAACAATGTAAAATAACAATGCCCCATGGAAACGAATACAGTTTACTAAGCAGGTAGTGTTATACTAATATACCGTCTTCCATGATTTCGTCACAAAAGAATTTTGGGATGTCGTTGCTTTCCCAAGCTTTAGGCACTGCAAACATACTCACATTTCACTTTTCATGAAAAATGACGGTCACAACCTTGAACTTTGACATCTTCTACAGGGAAGGGAAAATTTTTTCAGGGCTTCAAAATTACACATTATTCATTAAATGTGATCTACTTCAACATTAAAAAAATATCAAGCAAATCAAAAAATACAACTATCAAAATATCACCTTTTTTGTCTGAATTTCAAAATAATGGCTCTTAAATGCTATTAATTAGTTGTAAAACAATTCATTTAACAGTAAAGTAAGTTTTTCTGTGAATTTATAAATTATTCACAACTTTTAGATTTTATTTTGTGCTTTCCTTTTTTTTTTTTATTATTTTTACGAAAATTTGTCTAAATTGTTACATTTTTTTCATGTAGTCATTTTTAGCATTTCATGTTATATCTAGAACGTGTAAATGATTTTAATTTTTCTGTTTGTCTTGATTCTATGCTAAATAAATTAATGAAACAGATTGTGGACATTTCTTTTTAAATGCTCATTCAAGATGAATATATAGCTGGAGTATGAGAACATAAATTACAGTATCCTCTTATAGATAGTATCATAAGTAAGGCATGCATGGAACTTTATGACATAGTTTGATGTTTTTCTCACACTGGCCAGTCTGTTTTAAAAGTAGCCTAAAACTATTATGAAACATTCACATATTTTTTCATACATAACATATAGCACCAACCTAAATGTTTAATATGAAACTGAACATTTTATGTTAAAAGTTGTCATCAAGTTACCTCTTCTTGGTTGGTTACTTTTTGACAGGTGTGTTTTTGCTTTGAAATGCAAGAGAAAAGATTACTGTCATAAAATTAGCCAATAAACAGGGATACCCACTCGGTCCGTTTTTTGAACACCACTATTTTTATAAGAAAAGTCTGCTTTATAAATTTCATAGAAACTTGCCTACAAATGCGTTTTTCTTCAAATTGTTGCCAAAACCTACCACAAAATTTTTTCTTTAATAATACTGTTGTTCAAAAAACAGACCAATGGGAGCCCTGAATAAAGCATTTATTAAAACTTTTATTCAAACAATATTTAAAAATTTTTGGCAGCTTAATCTAGTAATCTAGTTCTTTGAATGCGAATAGCCCTTGGTTGCCTACTGGCATTGGTAGGTCAATGAATAAAACCTCATTGTGTTCATACAAAATTCATACCATCACAAAATGAAAAGCATAAAACTTCTTAATAGCACCAGAAAATAAGAAATATGCTTGGACTTTTGAAAGAACTTTATCTTCCTTCACCACATACAAAAAAGGCATGTTACCACTTTTAAGTCAGTAGCAAGACTGACCTAAAATATATGTATATATACATTTCTTTTAAAAAGGTGAATGCATATCTATTTAAAAAATACCTTTATTTTTTTTCTCTTTATCTCAATGTAGCTATTGTGTTTATGTATATTTTAAAACTGCAGGCAAGTGCCAATATCATTTGGAGCGGTACATCAAATGACATCCCCAACATTGCATTACATCTCCTATGAGAGCATCAAAATTAAGCAACATTGGTTGCGATCAGTGCTTTAGAGAGTAGCTTTGAATATCATGTTGCTGTTGGTGCTGTGTTGATGTCACAAATTGGCTTGCAAAATCAGTGGTGCAGAATATCTTCTTGCTCGGAGATTGGTAGCTGGTAAAGAAGTACTCAAGCAGAGTTATTCCCCCTTTTTGTAAAGATCAATATTGTACTTTCTTGAACAACAGAACTATATGCTAATTCCCAAAATGTCTCTTGTAAAATCAACCTTATTTTTTTACTTCAAAGTTGACATGTATCATATTGTAGATCCGACTTTAGGGCTTCCCTCTCTCCAGTTTGTATCCCACAGGGCAGGTAGTTTATTGCCTTTAATTAAAAAACAACTATCTTTGCAATACACGTTATTAATATATTACTTCAATTATATTATTATAATTATGCTTATATAATGATATAATTAATGTATTAAAATAATTATATTATTACTTTTATATGTTACTAAAAATTACTTTTATTGTTATATTAGTATATGTTATAAAATTTATTCTTTACTTGGAATTCTTGAATGTGTATTTTTGATATTAAATTATTATTACAGGTGTTCATTGTTTGTTACTGCACCAATAAAGTCTTGTATCTTGGCAGAGAAATAAACACTGTTCATCATGTATGTCATTTTAAAAGAGAAATGACCCATTTCAAGAACATACGTCTTTCAAAAACTGTCTGGTACTTCATCAGCGATGGAACCAGATTTTATTGGTGAAAACATTCTCCAAAATATGCCTGACACTGTATGGTGTGAAATTATTTCGCATGATTGATGATGAACATAGCATTGTATATAAGAAAATAATAGATTTTAGGCCATATAACAATTTGATATGGAAGATGTTGAATGCAAAAATAACTTATTATAGAAATTCTGCAATAAGTTAAGGTATTTTCAGAAACAGCAAATTGGGGCATATATATTTAAGAAAAATAGTGACAGCAAAATAATGAAATTACATACTACCATTGCAGAAGCAACTAAATACAGGGGAAAATGATGCACCTCTGAAACTGCAAGAGGATATTATGAATGCACAAATTTGGAGTTCACAGTCATTTTGAATCTTATACAGGAGAAAATGATTCTCAAAACTATATTACTAAGTTAAATAGCAGTGGCATTCTATTTAAAATTATGAAGAAACAAGCAATCCAACTTTGTGTACTAAAAGTTTACTCTATTATGCAAATATTAAGGCAGTAGAAAAATTAAATTCTATTATTACAAAGAACAGCAGTGGAAAACATGTAAACTTCCCTGGAAATGCTCATATCAAACAAGATGTAACCTTTCCATAGTGTCTCCCAGCAGCAAGCAGAAACATAATGAAATATACAAATTTTTAACTAACGAGAGTCCAGACCAGTTTTGTAAAAGGAGAGAATTACAGATAAGAGAGAGAATGAAGAAAAATGTGTATTAAAAAAGTGCTAGAAGTCTCAAAAGAAGAGCTCTTTTCTCAGATGAATACTGTGTTTCTGTTCCAATGCCGGAAAATGGCTGATAATGATTATGAAAAAAAAAATTAATTTTCTGCAGTCACTTTCAAGAAATCACAGTGAGATAGTTTTATAATGAAGTCAGTATTACAAGCAGATTGCCCCGTTTGGAGTAAGGGAAAATGCAAATTGCTATTATTCTCACACTTTGGCATAGTATTCAATTCAAAAAGTTATCACACGCGAGCTGCAAGAATATAATAAAAAATATTTTGTGTTCAAATATTGATGTATCTAGTGTGCAATATGGAAGAATCCATGAAAAATATTACTGTGAAAGAATTGGAAGCAATAGAAAATACAAAAATAATGGAATATGGTTTATTTACAGACCAAGAATTGAGTTTTTTTATGTGCTTCAGATGGTATTATGAAGAAGTTCTTCTTGTGGTAGGATGTTTCCTTTTGTTGATACGTCAAACACATCAAGAGGCTGGAAATCAATTTTTAATTACTATGGGTAATCAGACAAGAAGCATTAAAAATAAGTGGATTCAGTGGTATGATGACTGAAGGCCTTTATTATACCTCGGGATTCTTTCAACCACGCCTGGATTATCCGGCGAAAGCCTGTGTTGGAGAAGGGAGCGAAGAGTTACATTTCTTTTTATTCACATCATGCGAGTTCAGAAGCTAGTCTGACTCAAAATAATCAATTTTTAATTACTATGAGTAATCAGACAAGAAGCATTAAAAATAAGTGGATTCAGTGGTATGATGACTGAAGGCCTTTATTATACCTCGGGATTCTTTCAACCACGCCTGGATTATCTGGCAAAAGCCGGTGTTGGAGAAGGGAGCGAAGAGTTACATTTCTTTTTATTCACATCATGCGAGTTCAGAAGCTAGTCTGACTCAAAATACACTTTCTCGAAATCTCGAGTGTTGGCAAGCTTACATACACAATTTCGCCAAATATATATACTATATGGCGAGATTAAAGAGAGGAAGACATGTGGTCAAAGTACAATAATTGAAATTGAATGGGGAATGTAAAAGAGTAATAAGAAATATTTAACGCCAATGGCTGCGTAGGAATTCTAGCTCATAAACCGCGAAAGACATTCTATAGGGGTTCTATAGACATTCTATAGACATTCTATAAAGTTCTCATGGGATTGAGTAATAGCTTATAAAAAATTAAGTATAACAGAGTGTCCCAAAACGATTTATACATGGTTTAACTTGTTATTTATTGAGTTTAGATTATGTGGATGAAATAGTCCTGTCATTATTTTTCTAAAAGTTATGTAAAGTTTTCAAATTCAAAGTATCTGAACTTTGGTCATATTAGAGCATAAAGAATTTAAAAAATGTGTATAACTGAACCCAGGAGCTGCATAAAAATAAAAAATTGTAACATTTTGAAAATTAATGGCAGGATTATTTCATTCACATATCTTAATTCCTACATTATCTTGAATATTGAAATTTACATTGCCTACATATCTTAACAGGTAAGAAATTAGAGCATGTTTCATTCATTTTGAGACACCATTTATACTTATAGGTTTTACTTCATGTATGCATATATACTGGTTTTAGTCAACAAGATTATTTAAAAGTACCAATGTAAGAAAAACATAGCACAAATCAGTGACATGTGAATATTTTTATAATAAAAGCTTGCTTATATTATAATAATGTAATGAAAGTATTTAACACTACAATGTGTAGTGTAGTCTTTTGGCACACTTTTAATTCCCCATCATATGTTGCTCAAATTATAATGTAGCCATTTGACATACTTTAGTTTTATCCTAAGTTAGCGACAAAAGTTGACATGTAACTTTAAAAATATTTTTCTTGTTCAATATACAGTTATTACATTTTTATTTATTTATTTATTTATTTTATTTTTTTTTTTTTTTTTTGGGGGGGGGGGGGAGAAATAAAAATCATGCATTGTAGGGTTAAATTTAATCATATTTTTTTCAGATTGTTAATGTTTATCTAATGTTTAACCCTTGTTTCTTTCCTTTCCATAAATGCATGGTATTAGAATTATTTTTTGGAAAATTAGTATAAAGAGGTTATTAGATTATAAATAATATGTGCTAGTTTACTACTGTGCAATAAATTACTATTGTTTTTTTTTCTATAAATGCATTATGATTAAAATGCAAAATGATTAAGTTATTATAATTTTCTGCCCAATCAATGTGAAAGGCTATGTTATGTCCCTCTTTTCAGTGACTATTTTATTTGATTTACTGTTGCTTGTTGCTGTAAATTTTGTTTTTAATCAGTATTGAAGTTGGTGGAAATAATATATATTTTTTCCTTTGTACACAATCATTCTGTAATATTCATAATGTAAAATCATTCCTATGCAGTTTTTCTTACATTATTAGCATTTTCTCATTTTATATTCATGTTAAGAAAATATAAATTATACATATAAACCAATAAGAGTCATTTTGAATTTGTAAATCAAATGTTGTAAATGTTGCAACAAAATCTATCCAAATTATTAGCAGTTGAATTAGTTTTCAGTCAAATTAGTTATTTTTTTCAATCTTTACTGAGCAACTAATGACCAGCTGCAAAAAAATTTTGTACCATAATTTTGGATTGCTCTTATCTCTTTTTTTCCCGTACCAACGATTGCAAAAATATGTCTAAAATCCTAAGAAAATGTTAGATTGTAACAAAACAAAGTTGTGTAATAAGTTGAAATGTCTCATATTGAAAAACAATTGTGCAACCAAAAGATACATAATTTGAAATAAGCATTAAAAAAAATTAGAGATCCATCCATGGATTTCATATTCTTATTATTTTCTCTTCTACACACATGTTAAGATTAGATAATTTTAACAAATGCTATGTGTACAGTCGTGGAAAAAAAAAAGTAAACACCCCTTACTAACTCCGCAACAAATTATCGTAGAAGAAAGTTACTGGTACCGAACGATTTTAAATAAAGTCTACTTTTAAATGATGTATATAAAATTTGCATAGGGGGTCATCTACATATTAAAATGAACCATAACTTCATTTTTTTTTCAATGGCAATACCCAATTCTGACAGCATAAATGAACTCTACACCCTTCAAATAGCCTAAAAACAAATTTTTATGCAATTCGTACCATAAGTTTCCGAGAAATTAATTATTTTAAAACGAGCGTATTTTAAGGGCTGTATCCAAATTGAAGTTGGGTTCTCGATTGCTAACCGAGAGAGCCGCCTTCTTGATCAAGGCACCTTAAGCAGTCAATGAAGTCTGTTAGATAACAAGGCAGCAGAAGAAATTTCAAAATATCTACTCACTTCAATCATAGACGGCCCCTTAAACCACCATTTTGCCGTTTTTTAAGCATAATTTGAAAACTACTTGGAAGAAAAATGTGAAATTTGGGATTTTCATAAAGCAGGACTTAATAAATCTAAATCCATCAAAAAAATTGTAGGTTGCAATTCATAATTTTTTCGAATATTAATTTCATAATTCATATCATAAAATTATAAAAATTGCTAATTCAGCGTATTTATGTTTGGGAACATTAGTTTTATTTCTAAACAAAAAATTAGCACATTAGGAGCATAATTTCAGAAGATATAAATAAAAATATGAAAATGTAATTTAACATTAGAAGCACTAAATTTTGAATGTTTATAATTCAAAAACTTATCATTCAAATGACTTGAAATTTGGTGTCTAGGCATATTTTGAACCGAAGATTTGAAATATCTCGTTAAAATTGGGTATTGCCATTGAAAAAAATGAGGTTTGGGTTCGTTTTAATATGTAGATGACCCCCTAAGCAAATTTTATATATGTCATTTAAAAGTAGACTTTATTTCAAATCGTTCGGTACCAGTAACTTCCGTCTACGATAATTTGTTGAAGAGTTAGTAGGGGGTGTTTACTTTTTTTTTTCCACGACTGTACATCAAATATCTTCGTGATAACTTCTAAAATATAATATACTATAATTATACAGTGTGTCCTAAAAGCTCCCGTACTGATGACATTTGTATTTATTATTCACAAAACAACAAACCTTAAAATGAATATTTTTATGCTAATGATAAAAAGCACTTTTAACATTATGTATGAAAAAATACTGAACTTACATTTATAATAAACATTCAAAATGTACATCCCTTTCTAAGAGGCAAGGCTGAACTTGTTTGCACATGTTTGTAGAAATGTGGTTTAAATAGTCGAACGAGCCAATATAGTGTATTGCATCATTTGGATATTTATTTTACCAAACGTCTTTGTGCCTTTCATATGATTTACAATCAAAATAAGTTTCGAGAAGCATAATTTACTGATAAACTCAAATCAATATGAATAGCATAGAACTTTATTATCACACCAGTTGAGTGTGAAAAGAACCAAACGATAAAAACCCAAGAATTGATGCAATGATAAGCAGATGATAAAATCTTTAAGGTGGAATACGGGAACTTTTAGGACACACTGTACATTTCAGAGTGACTTCAAACTGCATGGAGTTTTATTTTTACTAAATTTTATGGAAAATAAATAAATATTATAAAGTGTTTAATAGACTTCGTAAATCATATTACACAATTTTTCACTCTCCCTTCATATTTTCTTTGTATAATGCTGTTTAGCCATTTTTCATCTGTAAATAGACATCCTTTGTTTATGTAATATTTAAAATCCCATTTATTAATACATTAAAGATTAATTGCAGTCAAATGTGCTTTGGTTTTTCATCAAGTAAATTACTGCTGTTTTATATAAACAGAAGAAAACTTTGAGAAATATTGCACGTTATGTAATTAAATTTTTAAAATGAACCATTTAATAACTTTTGGTTTAAAATTTACAATAATTTAATTTGAAGATAAAATGTAACTATTTAGTATAACTGAAAATATGGCTAGCAGCCACAGGCCGGTAGATGAGTTTTTTTTTAGTTACCAGTTTCTGGCTGAATGTTACATTTTATTTAGTTCCTACTGGTCAATGTGAATATTTCCATTGCTAGGACAAATATATACGAGGGTTACTCTGAAATTATTGAGATACACGCAGACGAGAATTTACAAAATAAAAATAACGGTTTAATTTTAAAATACAAAGTTTTTTAACACAGCAGACGATTTTTTACTGACTTCAACTTGTTTATTAAGTTACTTGTTGTTAGCGTAGAATAAATTTTAAAAAAGGAGATGACACAAGAACATTTTCGCGCTATGATTTTCCACAATTTTAAAGCAGGATTAAATCAAGAAGAATGCGTTCAACGGTCGAAATTAGCATTTGGTGATGAATCTCCAGCTCGTGCTACTGTATTCAGATGGTTTAAAGAATTTAGCAGAGATTGCATTTTTCTTCAGGATGAAGAACACACAGGAAGGCCGCCGTCGGCAGTAATCCCGGATGATGTGTCTGCCATACAAAAAATATTAATGGATGATAATCGCTGTACCTATTAAATGATACAGAAGGAACTTAACATTGGATCCGCAGCCATACATAAAATTATTCATGAAGAATTGCATATGAAAAAAGTAGTTTGCCGTTGGGTTCCCCATAATCTAGCTGAGCACCAAAAAGAAAAGCGTGTCAGAATCAGTAAAGAAACACTTAAATTGCTAAATGATGGTGGCCACCGCATTATTTCTAAAATTGTAATGGGTGATGAAACGTACATACCGTTTTTTGATGTTCCAACACGTCAAGAAAGCAAAGTATGGGTCTTTGAAGATGATCCCACGCCGACAATGGTGAATAGACAACGCGCACTGAAAAAAGTGATGTATGCCATTTTCTTCAGAAGTACGGGATTGGTCAAAGCCACAAAGTTGGAAGGACAGAAGACAGTAACAGTAAACTGGTATACCACTAAATGTCTTCCACAAATTCTACAAGAAGCGAATGTTAGGGGACTAATGCTTCACCATGATGATGCATCTTCACATACAGCCAGATTAACAGTTGAGTTTCTTAAACAAAAACGAATTAAAGCGATAGAACATCCACCGTATTCACCTGATCTAGGTCAGTGTGACTTTTGGTTATTCTTTAATCTAAAAAAGAACTTACATGGACGTCGTTTTCATTCAGAAGAAGAGATTGATGTAGCTATAAATGCATATTTTCATCTCTTCCAAGAAATGAATGGCATGAGGCATTCAATCTGTGGAAAATTCGTCTACAAAAGTGCATTGATGCTAAAGGAGACTACTTTGAACAGACCTAAAATTTTGTAAGTATAACTTTAAAAACCTAGTTGTATCTCAAAAATTTCAGAGTCACCCTCGTATAAGTGCATTTGAAAACTGAAAAAAAGCAATATAGTTGTTACTTAAAACTGTTTTTTTTTTGTTTTTTTAAATCTAACAATAGAGAAGAAATATTTTTTTAGAAACAACTTTTGAAAGGAAAATTATTTGGCCTGTTCAGCATAATTTTTAATCATCATTTTTCAAGGTTTGTCTACTGGACACTGACAAGTTATTTTCAGCTTTACTATTTAATCTAGAATTTAAAAAAAAATAATAATTTGTTATTCTGATGATTAATTGATATGATTCAAAAGAAAAATCATGCATCAAGCACAGATTATGAAGCACTTTCCAACACTTCCAGAAATCTTTAATGAAACTTCACTGTTTAGTAAGGTTAAAAAAATAAATAAAAATTCTAAGTAAACAGTTTAGAAAAGCATAACACATTTGAAAACCAGATTTCAGCCATTACTTAGAAAAGTTGTCAAATTCTTTTGTGCAGCCCTGTATATAATCTACAAATTTTTATATATTCTACATAGTATGCCAAAACTTAATTTAGTAAGGAAATCCATAATGGGTTGAAAATTCACCTTCAGAAATTTTTCCCAATATTCCAAAACATACTTGAATTATTTTGTACAGCCTTGTATATTATCAAGAGATTTTGATATGCACCATATATTAAGCTAAAATTTAATTTGGGCTAAAACATGGTTAAAGCTATTGAAATCTCACTTCCAGACATTATCGACCCTAGGAGACCATGTATCCAGTTCTTTATGGGGCCCTGTATATGATTTTATTTACATTGTACAAACATCTGTTAGTATACTAAATATAGTTCAAATGGAAAGTGCATAACTCAATTAAAAGCACTTTAAGCCATTCACACCAATTCTCTGAAATGCTTACGAATTCTTTTGAGTAGTCCTGTATATGATCTATAGCTTTTATACATACCACATTTAGATAAACTTAAACGTGCCTACCATAAATGAAATCTCACTTCCAGCAATTATTGCTAATAGTCATTACTTCAGATACAGCACTGTATCTGAATCTTTTGTGTGTTCCTGTAAATGAACAATAAATACAATGCACATCATGTTATACAACAGGTATCTTGTAGTAACCCTCACTAATGTATATTAATTTCATTATGTTTAAAATAATCAAATGTGACAGAACTAAAATACACTGCAAGCAGTTTTTCCTGTTGACCATTATATAATGGAATTCTTTTGTGTGGCCTTGTAAATGAATAATAAATGCTTTGCACCCCATATTCTACAGAATGCATGTTTTAGTGCACTTCTTAAATGCATATGAATTTCATTATGTTTTAAATGGTCTAACATCATTAAAATGAACTTCAAACTATTTTTTCCCATTGACCGTAATGTAGCAGAATAATTTTGTCCAGCCCTGTAAATGATCTATAAATGCTACACATTTCATTTTCCATAGCGATTGTGTTGTAGTAAACTTCAATAACATACAAAAATTCAGGGTGATCTGAGTATATTTACGAGAGTTAGAGCTCAGAAAGACTGTCAGACAAAGTCATAAATACTTTCAACTATGTTGGAAAGTGTTTAAATCTAGTATTAGATAAATTAATGCAACACGGGGTTGGCAGAATATTTCCCATCTCTGGCAAATATTATGAAAAAAAAAACTATTTACTGCCCTGGGAAATATTCAGTTTTAACCATGTGGGAAAAGGTTAAAGAAAGTGACAAAATTAGCAAACAAATTCATCTCAATGTTCGAATAGAGTTTTTGAAAATTACTTCAACAATTAACAACCTGTTTCAACAAAAATAAGTTGTTAACTGGTTAATATGCAAATTAAATTAAATTCAGTATGTTGAGAGGTAATTTTTTTTTCATTGTCATGCTATAAAAATTTATGAAAAAGAAATATTACAAAATGAGTGAGTTATTTTTACAACTTAGACACTCTATTTCAGTTGTGATTCTTTGTTTACATATCACTGATATTAGTCACTGGAGCACATTATATTTTATATTTAATGTATTCCCTTATTTAAAAAAAAATCATACAGTGTGATATCTGGAGATAAAAGTGTCTAAAATATAGGAAGGGGGCACCGTATTTGGGAGGATGCAAAAATAAAGAAATATACAAGGATTAAATATAAAGGAAAATTTAATTTTATTTTGTATAGCTAGGATATTTATTTCATCTGGTTAGAATCAATGACTTTATTTAACAAGTAAGTCAACTATTTTCCCCACAACTGTGATCACTCATCTCTCAGACAACTGAGATGACGTTCATGTCTCTGTTTTTGACAGATTCGACCATTTCATGCTCATTTGGGTTTCAACTTTTATATTTGATCAGAAGGACAATTAGGGTCCAACAAAAAATCAATAAGTATTTGGGTTCACCTGGTAAAATAAAATGCATAAAATGATCTATAGCTGTAGCATACAAATATGTGGATATTGTGCAAGATGTGTAAGAATAACATGTATAATGCATGGAGATATATCGATTTTTTTTTTTTTAAGTTAAAAAATTCTTGCATGTTTTTTGTCTATATGCAGGGTTTTCAATCAAATTTAATGGCAGTTTCAGAAAATTTGACAAAATGTAGTGGAAATAATATAGTGCAATTGTAATATAAATATTTAATGAAATATGAACAGTTGTATGAAATATTTTTTATTTGTGCATGTGTGCACGATAACAAAGATTTGTTTTCATGATTTAATTGTCAACTCTATGGAGCAACTCTTATTAAAAAGCCAGTCAAATATCGTGAAAATTCAGAAAGATATTGGCGATAGAGTGAGCTGATTTTTAGATGCTCTCTAAAAGCTGCTGAATGATAAGGGATTTTCCACAAATTGTCTTTTTTTTTATTAACTGGCTTTTAGCAAAGGAGTTGTTAGTATTTAATGAATGTCAACAAGTAGATTTAGAACAAATGCTTCTATTTTGATACTTCTTTTTTCCTTGGAATAGGCTTTTTCTGGTGGTTTTTCCAAAAATAGCTAAAGCATCAATAAAAAATTTAAAATAAAAAATGACAATTTATGGAAAACCCCTTATCGTCTAGCTGTTTTTAGAGAACAACTAAAAATGAGCTCATTCTGTCGCCAATGTCTTTCTGAATTTTCAAGATATTTGACTTTCATTATTATATTAATTGCTCCATAGTGTTGACTATAAAATCCTGAAAAAAAAAATAATCTTTATTGCTCAAGCATGTGCAGATAAAATATATTTCATACAACTGCTCCTATTTCATGAAATATATTTACAGATTCAAATTGCACTATATTATTTCTACTACATTTGGTCAAATTTTTTTAAACTGGTGTTAAATTTGGTTGAAAACCCTGCATGATATAAACAGCAACAACAAAAAAATTCCAAGAATTTTTTTAACTTTAGAAAAAAAAAAGATATACATGCATGAATATAATGCTATTCTTGCACAAATGAATATGCATATTGTACAATATCCACATATTCGTATGCTACAGCGGTAGATCATTTCGTGCATGTTATTTTACAGTAGGGATGCACAACCTGTGGCCCGCGACGGGTTAACTTGTGGCTCGCAAATTTTGTCAATTTATAACTGGGAAAAATCGCAATTTTTGTCCATATGTCGCTGGAAAAAATCAGGAATTTCGTCAATTTGTCACTGGAAAAAATTGCAACTTTCGTTGATCGGGTTCGGAAAAATCGCGAGTTTCGTCAGTTTATCGCCAGAAAAAATCGCTAATTTCGTCAATTTGCAGCGAAAAAAATTGCGAATTTCGTTGATCGAATGCGAAAAAATCGCGAATGTTTGTCGATTCGTTGCATAAAAACCCCAAATTTCGTTAATCGAAACAGAAAAATCGCAAATTTTGTCGGTGAGGTGCTGAAAAATTACAAATTTCGTTGATCTACTGCGAAAAAATCATGAGTTTCATCAGTTTATTGGGGAAAAATCGCGAATTTTGTCAATTTGCCGCGGGGAAAATTAAAAATTTCGTCAGCGTCAATTAAGAGTCGCGAATTCCGTTGATCGGGTGCGAACAAATCGCGAATTTTTTCGAAGAGGTGCTGAAGAATTGCAAATTTCGTTGATCGGTTGCAGAAAAATCGCGAATTTCGTCAATTCATCGTGAGAAAAAAATCGCAAATTTCACCAATTTTCCGCGTGAAAAAATTACAAATTTCGTCAGTCAGTTAAGAATGACGAATTTCGTTGATCGGGTTTGGAAAAATTGTGAATTTTCTCGATCATATACGAAAAAATCTCAAATTTCGCCCGTTTACCGCTCGAAAAATTACAAGTTTCGTCACAGGCTGTTAAGAATCGCGAATTTCGTTGAACGGGCGTGGAAAAATCGGAAATTCGTTGATCGAGTGCGGAAAATTGCAAATTTCGTTGATCGGTTGCGGAAAAATCGCGAATTTCGTCAATTCATCGCGAGAAAAAATCCCGAGTTTCGTCAGTTTTCCGCGTGAAAAAATTACAAATTTCGTCAGTCAGTTAAGAATGACGAATTTCGTCGATCGGGTTTGGAAAATTTGTGAATTTTCTCGATCATATGCTAAAAAAATCTCAAATTTCGCACATTTGCCGCTTGAAAAATTAAAAGTTTCGTCACAGGCTGTTAAGAATCGGGAATTTCGTTGAACGACGTAGAAAAATCACGAAATTCGTTGGTCGAGTGCGGAAAAATTGCGAATTTTATTGATCAAGATCAGAAAAATCGCGAATTCCGTTGATTAAGTGCGGAAAAATCTCAAATTTCGTTAATCCGCTGAGGGAAAATCGCGAGTTTCATCAGTTAAACGCGAGAAGAAATCGCGCATTTCGTCAATTTTTCGAGGGAAAAAATTATAAATTTTGTTAGTCAGTTAAGATTCGCAATTTCCGCTGATCGGGGGCGAAAAAATCGCGAATTTCGCCAGTCAAGCGCAGAAAAGTATCAAGTTTCGTTGTTTAGCTGCGGAAATAATCGCAGGTTTCTTCAATTTATCGCGAGAAAAAATCGCGAATTTCGTCAATTTTCCGCGGGAAAATATTTTAAATTTCGTCAGTCAGTTAAAAATCGCAAATTCCGTTGATCGGGAGCGAAAAAATCGCAAATTTCGACAGTCAAGCGTAGAAAAATATCAAGTTTCGTTGATTGGCTGCGGAAAAATCGCAGGTTTCTTCAATTCGTCTTCGCGAGAAAAAGTCGCGAATTTTGTTACTTTGTCGTTAAAAAGTTCGCGAATTTCAAAAATCAGGCATGAAAGAGTTCCTCCTAAAGGAGGAATTCCACCTTTTTTAACACAATTTTGGTCATTCTCTGGATTGATGCAAAAATGCAAAGAAAATATTGGAAGCATATAAAGAGGGGGGGGGGGGGGCTCGAAAATTTAATATTAAGATATTTTGTCTACTGAAGTTGGAGTTTTTCTGAATATTCGTGCGAAAGAGCTATCAAATCAAAGGTAAGCTTATATTATAAGCATAGAAAAGTCATGTAAATGAAGTTGTTTAAGTATCTTTTCCAGAGTGAAAATTTTGTTAGACTTTAAAGAGAAAGGAAGTTTTCATAAGGTTCTTTTTGGAGTAGAATATTTTGCCTTATAACAACACTTTTGATTCAAAAGTTTAAATTTGTTGTTTGTTTTTAATATTTTCTAAGTTACGAAAAGAAAATAACAATCATGCGTGCAGTAATATTTAATTTTCTTCTATAAATAACAGTTAAAATGTGTCTAAATTATAAGAGTTTGGTACCATTCTATAGAGGGGAAATCTTTTCCACCTTTTTTCCTATCTTCCGCTTTCATGCCTGAAAAATTGATGGAAAAAATTACAAATTTTATCAATTGGTCGCAAAAATATTGCGAAATTTATCAATCACTCGTGGAAAAATAATCGTAAGTTTTGTCAAAATTTTCCATTTATCAAGAAGGAACAGTTAGTCTTCATAAAGTGTTGTATAGTTATTCATACAGATGTGAAGAAACCCTGCATACAATTAATTATTTCGATTTGTTTATTTTTTTACATACAAAAATCATTATTTATCAAGAATAAAGAGTTATTATGCCCCTCCCCCCCCCCCCCCGAAATAAAGAAAAGAAAAAACCTTCCCGATATAGAATTCTGTCTGTGTTACTGATGTGGCCCTCGACAACCCAAACATTTTTGCAAGTGGCCCTCCTCTCAAAAAGGTTGTGCACCCCTATTTTACAGGGCCATCCGGGTATGATTTAGTGTATTATCTTTCTTTAAAATAAATATAGGTACTATGTTATCTTTTACCTCTTTTTTTACTTTTTATTTAACTTTGTTAAATAAACCTTTTCATAAATAAACACTTATTTCTTAATTACTATTATCAATGTTGAATTTAGGTTGGTCTGGGCAGACATCCCCCCCCCCCCCCCTGAAGATTTGAAACTTTATGCTTTTTAATGGACAAAAATGCAATCCCCCCCCTCCCCCGGACACACACACCCAGAGCCACAGAAATCCCTCCCAGAGAAAAATGTCTGAATTCAGCACTGACTATTATTATATATATTAATTTAATTTCTCTTATTATAATACAAATAACTAGATTTAGTTATAAAAGCTTTAAAGTTAAGATTAAAAATTGCTTTATGTTCCTCATGGTGCTCCGCGGTCAGTCACATCAAATAAGAATTATATATTTTAAATTTTCTGAAAGTTTCTTTGTTGCATTTTGCTAGTTAACAGATAGATAATTATGAAAATTTGAATATCTCTTGTAGAAAATTACAAAATATGAATATCCGAAGGTCAGATCTAAGGGGGAGGTCAAGAAGATCATGACCCACTTCTGAATGAAGAAGATTTGAACATGTTTTTTTTACAAAAGATTTTTTTTTTTTTTTAATGTCAATAAATACCTCTCTGTTCTCATTTTTTTTACATTGCCTGCTCAGAAATGAATCTTTCTCACACATTCATGAAGTCATTTTTTATGCAAATACATTACTCTAAGTGCCAAAGGATCGAGTAACGTTTTTCATTTTGCTATAAATGTACATAATTGATTGGACACTCACTTCCGTATTTCAGTGACTGTTGAGTCCTAAAAATCGGCTTAAAATGCTACATTTTGCACCATTTTCTGAAAGATTCTTTGTTTTTTTATAAGAAAATGGAAAGGACTTGTAGAATTCTTGGTAATAATGTAAGAACACACTCAAGTTTTATGTATATATGACTGAAAATTACATCGTGAATTGCTAGAAAATAACCACTTAGGATTTGGAAACAACCTTAAGATATACAAAATTACCTTCTAAATAAAGTGCTGGATATTTGCCTGGAAAAAGGTAGTCTTCATCAGTAAAATAATAGGAAAAAATTGCTAAAAAAATAAAAATAATATAAAAAAAATTATTTGTAACTATTTAGTTTTTGTTTCAACATGTGTTAACAATTATAATTGAATAATTTTTTATGACTAGAAGTTTTAATTTTCTTTTCTTTATTGAAAATTTTTTAATATAAAAAGCTTCTTTATTGATTTTGTTGCTGAGGACAAAGTTCCTTATGTTTTTGCATTTTCTACAAGAATTGGCCAAATTTCCATGATTATGTATTAACTTGCATAACATAACAACGAAATTTTAATGAAACTCCTGCCTGTGGTGGTGTATAATATTGAAAAGATTTAGCTACATTCGTAAGTGTAAAAATTTTAAATATTCGTAAATAGTTGCGTCAACAGTTTGAGTTGTACTATTACTGCTTATCCAAATGTACTTCTTTAAATCCTTATTTTCTTTTTAAATCGCACTGTATTTTGATGACGATAGAGTAAAACCTCAGATTAGCGAACACATTGGGACCGTGAAATGTGTCTGGTATTCAGAGGTGTTTGCTTTTCAGATACAAATATACAAGGTGTCTGATAAAATAGAGGTGTCTGCTATTTGTGAGTGTTTGTTAAAGAAGTTTTACTATATGGGAAACTTGCTTGATATACAAAGCTGTCATTCAGTACGCTGTATGATTATATAATTTTGGTAATGAGGAAAGTTAATTAACAGAGGGTTCGTACGGGTGCTTACTTTGAGCACCATAATTTTTCAAAAGTAATTTTTGCCCTTTTTAACATTTTCCAACATAGCTGAAAATTGTTTATGAATTCGGTTTGTCTTTCTGTCCATACTCTAACTCACGAAAATGTAACCAGATTGCCATGTAACTGAAATATGTTTATAGTGGCATTTTTGGTATTTAAAATGAAGTGTGTAGCATTAATGGTTCTTTTACAGGGACACTCAAAAGAATTCCATTACATTCTATGGTGAAAAATCATTTGCGGTGTATTTGATGATATTACACTGTTTTAAATATATTAAAATTTGTGTATATCACTGAGTTGTACTATAAAACGCTTACTGTTGAATTTGGTGTGCATATAATTTATCGTTCATTTATAGGGACACAGTATGTAATATTTGGCGATAGTACTGCCTATGAAGAATAGTTGCTGGAAATGCGTTTTCAGTTGTAATACGTGTTTAAAATAACTACGTTTTTGCATATTACATAGTGTGTATAAATTCTATAGATACTATACAGGGATTCACAAAACATCTCAAGTGCATTTCCGTTTGTTGACTTAAATAGCTGAATCGGACATTTCAGCTGTGCTATGCATTTCATTGAACTAACTTTTAGCATACTAAGTTATATACATGTGAATCTATAGATTGTATACAGGGCTGCACAAAAAATTCGGATATTTTTCGTACTATTCATGGTAATTACAGAAATTGGGTTTTCAATTGCGTTATGCATTTTCTAAATTGTTTTAGGCATTTTTCACCTTAATAAATTTTAATGTTTTGCTCTGAATGTGTGGGAAGGTGTTTCATAATGTATGCTTGATATGATTTTTCATTCTTGTTTATTGCAAGAATCTGCAATTAAATAAAGCAAGATTTAATTAATGGAAATATTGGTATTCAAAAGTAAGCTTGCACACAAAGCCTGTATAAAGATTCAAGCCATTACGATTCACATTTTCGCGGCCAAATTGCTGTGAAGGAATACATGTGAAACTGCAAAACATATTAGAGAGTTGCAGAAACTTTCAAAAATTTGAAAATGAAGATGGAACAACAAATAACCATTGAGTGCCCAACACCTCATGCAGTGTTGCCAGTTGGCTACTTTGTTTTATTCAGATTTCTTGATTACCACCAATTTTTGAAATTGTAAAATTCGCTCTATTTAATGACAAATTAAGTAAGTCGAAAATAAGGTGGATTATACAATTAAAAAAAAAATGTTGCCAATCAAAAAATCTGAATTTAAAAAAAGTAGCCCACTGGCAACATTGACCTCATGTATGAAGCAAAACGTTGGAAGCTTTTCTGATTAATAAAAAGAATAGGACAACAAATAAGTGGCTGCTGATTGTACTTCAGGTGAAAGTATCAGTTATTTTTAAGAGAACAAAACTTTCAATCATCACATTACTAATTACGTTTCTGGCTATAAAAATCAATTGAAATAAGTAATGGGCTAAATTTTATCAAGACCGCCCAAACTCTGCAAAGTGGTATCCCTCGCTTGGAGTACGTAAAAAATGCCCAAAGAAATATACTGCTAAGACTTGTAGTTTTGATAAAAATGCAAAAGAAAAATATGACGTCATATCCGGTGCAAGAAAAAAGGAACTTAATTGGAAATATGAACATCGGTATTGCCATTACATTGATCGAAGTTAAAGTACATGTCGTAATATTGAGGAATTGAATACATTATCACCATGAGAAGATTACCGGTAACTACTAGATGAGCCGCATAAATACGATTCAAATTATGGCCTTATTTCCACGGAGTTAATATTTTTCATTTCCTTATTTCCACGCCGCTCATACATGCCTTGATTTGCGCAGTGGATATTTTGCGGATCTTCGCCTGCTAACATATGCAAATGCCAATGTTCATGTTCTAATAAAGTTTTTTTCTTTCACCGGATGTGATGCCATACTTTTCTTTCCCATTTTCCTCGAAAACTATGGGTACTCCTAGAGGTATACACTGTATAGCCATTAATCACCGGACACTTTCAATTTTAGACATTTTGTCGAATAGTTAAAAAATATACTTGTCGGATATGTGCTCTGTAACTGTGAGGCATATGCTGCTTACCGTTTCGAACACATGGGTCGACATCTGATTGAGCCATGTGAAATTCAGGATATTCCTATCAAATGTCTGCTGAATTTTATGTCGGCTACTGGTATTTTTAGGGACTAAGTGAGGATGTTTTCCTCTTTCATTTTTGGGGATAGCACAATAGACGCCGGTCGCGGTGCTTTGGTTCAGCCCCCCCCCCCAGTAATACTTGTCGGATTCTTCTGAAACATCAGGATTATAAAGAATATGCTTGGCCTAAAATTTATCAATGTCGATTTCATAAGTAGGACAGTTAGGGATCCAACAAAAAATCAAAGAAAAATAACAATGAGTGGGATTCCCCTGTACATCAAAATGCATGAAATGATCTGTCGTTGCAGTTGCAGAATACAAATATGTGGCTACTTCACAACATGTTTACTGATTTTTGTAAGAATAGCACCTATATTCATGGAGATATAGTGATTTATTTAAGTTCAAAAAATTGTTTCAAATTTTTAGCGTATTTCATGCACGGTTTCAACCAAATTTAACGCCAGTTTCACAAAATTTGGTAAAATGTAGTCGAAACAATTTAGTGCTATTGGAATACAAATATATTAAATATTTCATGAAATAATGAGCAGTTGTATGAAATAATTTTATCTGTGCATGCGCGAACGATAACAAAGATTGTTTTACATAATTTAATAGTCAACTCTATGAAGCAACTCATAAAAAAAATCCAGTCAAATATCGTGAAAATTCAGAAAGATATCGGCGATAGAGTGTGCTGATTTTTAGTTGCTGTCTATGCTGCTATCTGATTCACCAACTTTTCGAGCAATTTTTGAGCCAACTCTTGATTTCCTCCAACTTTTCGCGAAATATTGTCTCAACACCCAGTGTGATAGCAAACAGCAATATCCCCAACTTTTTACCCACAGCCCTAAAAAAGTCTGCGCCAGCAGCGACTCCCCCCCTGTAACGACTTTCCAGTCGTAAAACTCCATATATCTGAAAATCAGGTTGCGATGGGTTTTTTTATGTAGTATCGGTGATTCTTGGAGTAGCATACTATTCACTTTTTAATATGCGAAAAGGATATATAGCCAGTTTGTAGATAAAATCCAGATATGGAGTAAAAAGAAGCTTTATTTGCAGGTCCGTACATAACGAGAATTCCGGCAAAAAACCGCCGGTGCTGGAGAAGGACAAGCTACATTTTATCCTTACAGATGCACGATCAGGAAGAAAATCATGTCATATTCACATTTTAGAGCATTGAGTTATTGGCGAGCAGTAATTTACAAAATTAGCAAGCCAGTAGAAATCTGGCGAGAATTAAATTGAAATGAGACACGTGTTAAAAAACGCTAATGTATTGTCAATGAGGAGTTGTAAAAGGGAACATATAAAACTTTAATGCCAACAGATAAATGGGATAATATGGGCAACCGAAAAACCACAAAGCCGCATTTTACAGGGGGTTTGCCAAACCATGGGAATTAGGCGGGCCGAGCCGTTTGAAGGCATATGCAATTAAAAATAAGATATTGCAGACAAAATTTATGATAAGAAATTATGCGTTGGAAAGAAAAGTTGCAGCTGTAGTGATCCAGTCAAAAAAATAAAGAAAGGAGGCATGAGAAAGATCCCGCATAGCAACCAAATTAAGCATGCAAGTGTACTGGGTAAATTGTTTCTATGCGAGATAAAAATAGCAAGCCTCATTTAATCTATGACTGCAATTTGCGGTTTTTGAGAATTAAGAGAGAGAAACGAGAATGTATTTCTAAAGGAAAAGAGCGATGAAAATAAATTTAGTTTATGATTTAGGACAGATATAAAATATAGGAATTTAGTAAAACAACCCTATTTTAAAAAGGGGGGGGGAGCAAAGGAAAAAGGTATTAAGAGAATATGGGAAGGAAATATCCTTCACATATATCCGATCCACCAAGTCTTGTAACGACTTTCCAGTCGTAAAAATCCATATATCTGAAAATCAGGTTGCGATGGGTTTTTTTATGTAGTATCGGTGATTCTTGGAGTAGCATACTATTCACTTTTTAATATGCGAAAAGAATATATAGCCAGTTTGTAAATAAAATCCAGATATGGAGTAAAAAGAAGCTTTATTTGCAGGCCCGTTACATAATTTAATAGTCAACTCTATGGAGCAACTAATAAAAAAAATCCAGTCAAATATCGTGAAAATTCAGAAAGATATCGGCGATAGAGTGTGCTGATTTTTAGTTGCTGTCTATAATAAGCTGCTATCTGATTCACCAACTTTTCGAGCAATTTTTGAGTCAACTCTTGATTTCCTCCAACTTTTCGCGAAATATTGTCTCAACACCCAGTGTGATAGCAAACAGCAATATCCCCAACTTTTTATCCACAGCCCTAAAAAAGTCTGCGCCAGCAGCGACTCCCCCCCTCCTGTAACGACTTTCCAGTCGTAAAAATCCATATATCTGAAAATCAGGTTGCGATGGGTTTTTTTATGTAGTATCGGTGATTCTTGGAGTAGCATACTATTCACTTTTTAATATGCGAAAAGGATATATAGCCAGTTTGTAGATAAAATCCAGATATGGAGTAAAAAGAAGCTTTATTTGCAGGTCCTTACATATCGAGAATTCCGGCAAAAAACCACCGGTGCTGGAGAAGGACAAGCTACATTTTATCCTTACAGATGCACGATCAGGAAGAGAATCATGTCATATTCACATTTTAGAGCATTGAGTTATTGGCGAGCAGTAATTTACAAAATTAGCAAGCCAGTAGAAATCTGGCGAGAATTAAATTGAAATGAGACGCGTGTTAAAAAACACTAATATATTGTCAATGAGGAGTTGTAAAAGGGAACATATAAAACTTTAATGCCAACAGATAAATGGGATAATATGGGCAACCGAAAAACCACAAAGCCGCATTTTACAGGGGG
Source organism: Maratus speciosus (assembly GCA_963932465.1). Taxonomy (NCBI): domain Eukaryota; kingdom Metazoa; phylum Arthropoda; class Arachnida; order Araneae; family Salticidae; genus Maratus; species Maratus speciosus. Next base: position 409,295,610 of record OZ010787.1, on the reverse strand, counting down.
TTTGCCAAACCAGGGGAACTAGGCGGGCCGAGCCGTTTGAAGGCATATGCAATTAAAAATAAGATATTGTAGACAAAATTTATGATAAGAATTTATACGTTGGAAAGAAAAGTTGCAGCTGTAGTGACCCAGTCAAAAAAAATAAAGAAAGGAGGCATGAGAAAGATCCCGCATAGCAACCAAATTAAGCATGCAAGTGTACTGGGTAAATTGTTTATATGCGAGATAAAAATAGCAACCCTCATTTAATCTATGACTGCAATTTGCGATTTTTGAGAATTAAGAGAGAGTAACGAGAATGTATTTCTAAAGGAAAAGAGCGATGAAAATAAATTTAATTTATGATTTAGGACAGATATAAAATATAGGAATTTAGTAAAACCACCCTATTTTAAAAAGGGGGTGGGAGCAAAGGAAAAAGGTATTAAGAGAATATGGGAAGGAAATATCCTTCACATATATCCGATCCACCAAGTCTTGTAACGACTTTCCAGTCGTAAAACTCCATATATCTGAAAATCAGGTTGCGATGGGTTTTTTTATGTAGTATCGGTGATTCTTGGAGTAGCATACTATTCACTTTTTAATATGCGAATAGGATATATAGCCAGTTTGTAGATAAAATCCAGATATGGAGTAAAAAGAAGCTTTATTTGCAGGTCCGTACATATCGAGAATTCCGGCAAAAAACCGCGGTGCTGGAGAAGGACAAGCTACATTTTATCCTTACAGATGCACGATCAAGAAGAGAATCATGTCATATTTACATTTTAGAGCATTGAGTTATTGGCGAGCAGTAAATTTACAAAATTAGCAAGCCAGTAGAAATCTGACGAGAATTAAATTGAAATGAGACACGTGTTAAAAAATGCTAATTTATTGTCAATGAGGAGTTGTAGAAGGAACATATAAAACTTTAACGCCAACAGACAAATGGGATAATATGGGCAACCGAAAAACCACAAAGCCGCATTTTACAGGGGGTTTGCCAAACCATGGGAACTAGGCGGGCCGAGCCGTTTGAAGGCGTATGCAATTAAAAATAAGATATTGCAGACAAAATTTAGGATAAGAATTTATACGTTGGAAAGAAAAGTTGCAGCTGTAGTGACCCAGTCAAAAAAAATAAAGAAAGGAGGCATGAGAAAGATCCCGCATAGCAACCAAATTAAGCATGCAAGTGTACTGGGTAAATTGTTTCTATGCGAGATAAAAATAGCATGCTTCATTTAATCTACGACTGCATTTTGCGGTTTTTGAGAATTAAGAGAGAGAAACGAGAATGTATTTCTAAAGGAAAAGAGCAATGAAAATAAATTTAATTTATGATTTAGGACAGATATAAAATATAGGAATTTAGTAAAACAACCCTATTTTAAAAAGGGGGAGGGGAGCAAAGGAAAAAGGTATTAAGAGAATATGGGAAGGAAATATCCTTCACCCCCCCCCAACTTTCAACTTTTCAGCCAATAAGAGATAGCGATAAATGTTAACGGCTGGTACTAGTAGTACTGGTTTTCCTCCAACTTTAGCAACAACAATTGTAACCTTTTTTCTCCCTTTGAACGGGAAAAGTTGAGGTTAAAATCGGCTCAAAAGTTGGTTGCTCGAAAAGTTGGTGAATCTGATAGCAGCTTACAGCTGAATAATAAGGGATTTTCCACAAATTGTCATTTTTTATTAACTGACTTTCAGAAAAAAAGTTAGTATTAAATTAATACCAGTGAGTAGATTTGGAACAAACGCTTCGATTTTGATACTTTTTTTTATCATGAAATAGGCCCGTTGTGGTGGTTATCCAAGAAAAACTAAAGCATAAATAAAAAATGAACATTAAAAAAACATTAAAATTGACAATTTCTAGAAAATACCTTATCATTCAGCTGCTTTTAGAAAAACTAAAAATCAGCCCACTCTGTCGCCGGCTTATCTTTCTGAATTTTTATGATATTTGACTGGATTTTTTTTGTGAGTTCCTCCATGGAGTTGACTATTAAATTATGTAAAAAAAATTTGTTATCGTTCGCGCATGCGCAAATAAAAATTGTTTCATACAACTGCCCATAATAAAATATTAAATATAATAATATTCCAATTGCACTATATTGTTTGTACTACATTTTACTAATTTTTCTGAAACTGGCGTTAAATTTGATTGAAAACCCTGCATGATACACTATATGGCCAATGATGACCGGTCACTTAAGATTTTAGACGTTTTGTTAAATATCTAGAAAAATACATAAGGAATTATCCTGAAACTCAAGGTGTGTAGAGAGAATAATATAGGTCGTACATTTCCGCGAAGGTTTTTTCCCGAAACCCCATAGGAGACCGTCAACAAATTGAAAAAGAACGAATATCTTTTGGATAACCCTGTAAAAACTAATGTAGCAAAAGCGTTCAAACTCTTGAACATGATTAAGAGGTTTATTGTAATAAATTGTTTTCATTTTTATGAGGATAGCATGTATATTAGTAGAGAAATTGAGGTTTTTATAAAAACAGTCCCAAATTTCGCCAAGTTTTTTGCTTATAATTTGCAGAGTTCTTAATATAAAAAAAATGTTCTTTTCAGAAAATATGACAAAAAACATTGTACACAATACCCTGCAATCAGAATTAAAGAATAATAAAAGTTGGATGTAAAATGAGCAAGTTTACTGAATAATGTTTCACTGAGCATGCACGAATGCAATCAAAATATAATGTGCATAATGTTCCAGCTAAGTGTATAGAGCAACTTCTGTGAAAGTCTCAAAAACATAGTTTGAAAATTCTGAAAATTATTGTCGATAGAATAAGCTCGAAGTCCGTTGTTCACAAAAGGAAGCAAAAGGATGAGGGGCTGTATCCAAATAACCGTTGATTAGTGCCAATATAACGTACACAATATTGCATGTACTACTATATTTGGATACAACCCCCTCATCGTTTTGCTTCCTTTTGGGAACAACGTATTTCGAGCTTATTCTATCGAGGATAATTTTCAGAATTTTCAAGCTATGTTTTTGACACTTTCACAAAAGTTGCCCTATACACTTAGCTAATACATTAGGCACATTATATTTTGATTACATTCGCGCATGCGCAGTGAAACATTTAGTAAACTTGCTCATTTTTCATCCAATTTTTTATTATTTTTTAATTTTTATTGCAGGGTATTATGTTTGTAATGTTTGTCATATTTTCTAAAAAGAATCTTTTTTTTTTTACATTAAGAACTCAGCAAATTATAAGCAAAAAATTTGGGGCTGTTTTTATAAAACCTTAATTTCTCTACTAATATACATGCTATCCACATAAAAATGAAAATGGTTTAGTACAATAAGCCTCTTACTCATATTCTAGAGTTTGAACGACTTTGCTACATTAGTTTTTGCAGGGTTATCCAAAAGATATTCGTTCTTTTTATTTTTTTTACGGTCCCCTGTGGGGTTTCGGGGAAAAAAAAAAATCTTCGCGGAAATGTATGACTTATTTGTAATTTTGGGCTATTTCAAAACCTGGAGTTTCAGGTATTTTCCTAGATATTTAACAAAACGTCTAAAATCGCAAGTGACCGGTCATCATTGGTCATATAGTGTATAAGCTGAAAACATGCATGCATTTTTTTAACTTAAAAAAACCATTATATCTCCATGAATATACGTGCTATTCTTATACAAATCAGTATGCATGTTGTATAGTATCTACAAATTTGTATTCTGCTGCGATAGATCATTTCGTTCATTTTAATTTACAAAATGATCCCAAATATTATTATTTTTCTTTAATTTTTTGTTGGCCTCCTAATTGTCCTCCTTTATCAAATAGACGTTGATAAATTTGGGGTCAAACATTTCTTTATTGTGCTGAAGTTCCAGAAGAATCCGACAAGTATATTTTTAAATATTCGACAAAATGTATAAAGTTGAAAGTGTCCAGTAATTAATGGTTAGTGTTGTTCTTTGGGCATTTTTTATGTACTCCAGCCGAAAAATCTGGCTGTTCAGAGTTTGGGCAGTCTTGGTGGGAGGCGCTGTTTCAGTTAAAAGTATTCTAATTTTGATTCAAAAGAACTGATCAGCGATTAAATTAATTTGTGTTTCATGAATAATGACATTTAAAATTTCAATAATATTTTAGATTAAAAAAACAAGAGAAAAAATCACCAGTCATCTATAGTACATATTTTAGTTTAATACATAAATGTAAAGTTAATTTGGTTATTTATTAAATAATAACTTAAAATAATTTAAAGCAAATAAGTTGGAACTGGTGTGAATCAATAAATATTAAAAGAACTTCTTAAAACACCATCAAAAACTACTAAATGCGCTAGGTCTTTCAAAAGATCTGAGTCTTTCTTTGTCAGGCGCAAAGAAGACGTGCTTCTACTATGGTGTCTTGCTGATGCTTTCATAGTAGAAGCACGTCTTCTTTGTGCCTGACGAAGAAAGACTCAGATCCTTCGAAAGGCCTAGTTTGCATTTAGTAGTTTTGATGGTGTTTTAAGAAGTTCTTTTAATACTTAAAATAATTTCTAATAAATAATCTAGAATATTTTTTAAATAAATTAAAATAATTTCTTAAGTGCAGCTCAGCATGTGGAATTGATTGTATTTACACTCATGACCAAAAAATTAAGGGTAAGTGACCGGGCGCCTTCAATTTTACGCGTTTTGTGGAATACATACTGAAATTCTTGACGAATAGTTCTTAAACTTCTAGGATCTAAAGAACATGTTTGACTTCATATTTCTCAGTCACGATTTAGTTGGGAGGACAATTGGAGGGCTAATAATAAATTGAATAATAAAATGATATTTGTGGTCACGTATATAACAGAAAATGTTGAAATATGGTCTGCCACTGTGTTAAATGACTATTTGGGTCCTGTTCAATGTTTGTGTGTACTTGTATAAGCATAGCACTCATATTCGTGAAGTTGTTAATGTTTCTGTGAAAAGTTCAAAAGTTTATTGTTTAAAAAATATAGAGTTTTTAACGAAATTTAACGCAACTTTTCGAAAATCTGACAAAAAAAAAAAAAAATGTAGGAACAGTTTACTGCAATTAAAATATGAATATTTGATGATATATGGGCATTTGTATGAAATAATTTTTAACTGCACATGCGTGGAAGATTCCAAAATTTTTATTTCATAATTTGGTAGTCAGCTATTTAGGGCAACTTATATGAAAAGTCCAGTCAAATATCGCGAAAATACAGAAAGATAGGTGCGGTATAGGGAGTTGCTTTCTAAAAGTAGCTTTATTATAACGGATTTCCCACAAACAGCTCACTGCATCTTTATAAGTTTTCACAATATTTGACTGGATTTTTTTATATAGATTGCTCTAAATAGCTGACTACCAAATTATGAAATGAAAATTTTAGAATCTTCCACGCATGCACAGTTAGAAATTATTTCGTAGAAATGCCCATATCTCATCAAATATTCAATATATTGGTGTTGTAATTGCAGTATACTGTTCTTTGTCAGGTTTTCGGAAAGTCGTATTGAATTTGGTTGAAAATTCTGTATACCTGTAAACAAAAATCTTTTGAATTTTTCACAGAAACGTTAACATCTTCACGAATACGAGTGCTATGCTTACACAAATACACATAAACGTTGAACAAGGCCCAAATAGTCATTTAACACCGCGACAAACCATTTCCCTCATTTTCTGTTACATAACTGATCGCAAATATGATTATTACCATTAAATTTATTATTAGCCTCCTAATTGTCTTCCCGACTAAATCTTCACTGAGAAATATGAAGTCAAACGTTGTCTTTACATAGACTCAAAAATATTCGTCAAGAATTTCAGTAGGTAATCGACAAACAATGGAAAATCGAAAGCGTCCTGTCACTTATCCTTAATTTATGGACATGAGTGTATTTTAAAAAAGTCCTTCCGGCCAGTGCCGGGAGGAAGAGGTAGATTTCATATTCCTTATTTTAAAAAAGCCAACTTATATTATTCAAACACACGAAGCTCAATTTAGTGGAAACCGAATATAGGAGATTCAATACTAATTTTTATCAATACTAAATCATTATGAACGAGAATTTCGTGAAATTAGTCAGCTTTATCCAAGCTGCTTTTATTTAAAGTAACTTATATTTGGCTGCCAAATTCGGCGATTTCTGAAAGTGCCTGCCATTTTAAGACAACATGGTGGATGAGGCTAACCAGTGAACTTGGTCGAGACCTTAGTAATTGCTGTGCACATGCTCACGCACATCGGAATCGATTGATATATACGAGTGCTGTTGCAGGCAAAAAATCAGATTTTTTAAAATGTCACCCACATTAGATATTGAAATTGCTATATCTGAGCCATTTTTTAAGATAAAAACAAACAAAAAATGCTCCTGAATCCTTATATCAAGGTCAAATACTTAAGAAAGAAATCTTTTTCAATTTCTAAATTTTTTGCACTTCACTTTAAATATAATTTTTTTTAATTTAATGGCCGCCATTTTGAAACAAGATGGCTGATGAAGCTGGCCAGCGAACTCGGTCGAGATATTGATGTATACTATCCACATGCCTTCTTACATCGAAATAGGCGAATACGTGTGTTATCGCGTGACAAATACAAGATCGTTTCAAAATGTTAGCCATGCTAGAAATTCAAAGTGCTATAATTCAACCATTTTTTAAGACATAAACAAAAGAACAAATTTTCAGAAACAAAAACTGCTCCGGAATCTTTGTATCAAGGCCAAACACATAAAAAAAAATCTTTTTCATTTTCCAATTTTTTAATACCTCATATTAAATTTTAAATTAATTTTTTTAATGGCAACCCTTTTGAAACAAGATGGCGAATGAAGCTGGCCAACGAACTCGGTCGAGACATTGGTATGCACTATATGTACAGACCAAGTTACATCCAAATCGGTTCATAAATACGCCTGTTATCGCGTGACAAATATCAGGTCGTTTTGAAATGTCAGCCACAATAGAAATTCAAAATGCTATAACTGAGCCATTTTTTTAGATACAGACGAAACAAAAACTGTTCCGGAATCTTTGTAATAAGGTCAAACACATACAAAAAATCTTTTTCATTTTTCAATTTTTTGGTATCTCATTTTAAATTTTAAATGTTTTTTAATTTTTTAAATGGCCGCCATTTTGAAACAATATGGCGGATGAAGCTGGACAACGAACTCGGTCAAGACATTTGTATGTACTATGTACACACCAAGGTTCATCCAAATCGGTTCTTAAATACGCCCGTTATCACGGGACAAAAATCGGGATGTTTCGAAATGTCAGCCACGCAAGAAATTCAAAATGCTATAACTCAGCCATTTTTTAAGATATAGGCGAAACAAAAACTGCTCCCGAATCTTTTTATCAAGGTCAAACACATAAGAAAAAAATAATTTTTCTATTTTCATTTTTTTGATACCATATTTCAAATTTAAATTTTTCTTAAAAATTTAAATGGCCGCCATTTTTAAACAAGTGCCAGACACGTGTCAAGTGCCATTTTTGGCAAAATGGCACTTGACACGTGTCTGCACAGTTTTTGTTCCGACTAAAGTGTCTGTCATTTTCAAAATATTTTTTTCTAAGCATAAATATTATTCTGCCTCAATCTCAGCGTGCCTCAAATACCTTTTTTGGGTAGTCAAAAAATGGCACTTGACACGTGTCTGGCACAGTTTTTGGGCCGACTAAAGTGTCTGTCATTTTCAAAATATTTTTTTCTAAGTATAAATATTATTCTGTCTCAATCTCAGCGTGCCTCAAATACCTTTTTTGGGTAGTCAAAAAATGGCACTTGACACGTGTCTGGCACAGTTTTTGTGCCACGATCCTTCAGCCAGACATTCGATTTTGTATTCAGGCATTACAAAAGAAGTGTTGCACAAATTTTCAGGGTGCCTCAAATACCTACTCAAAAATGTTCAACAGCTCTCCTACTGTAATATCAAAGTGGGCATTTTGAACCGAATTTCCCGAAACGATTGTCCTATTGAGAAAATAATTGTTTATAAATTAAGTGCTAATTAATTGAAAGAAAAAAAAATAGGTTGCTTATAAATCTCTTCAAAAATCGCGTCAGCAAGTTTGATTTTTTTTTCTTTTAAAAATGAATCTGAAAATGTGTCAGAAAATTTCGAGTTGTTGAGCATCGAAAAGTATTTTTTTGAATGCCGCCTTATCACGATTCTAATAAAACCAGCTCTTATATAAAAATGAAATTAAAAACTCGTCAAAATCGGCCAGATAAAATTGTTAAAGTGGGTTTATATCTAATCATGATTTAGTTTATCTTGTTGAAATTAATACTTAATTCCGAAATCTACCTGCGCCTGTAAGTCGAGCAGGCAGGGATTTTTTAAAAGTGATATTATAATTTTTGGGATGAAATTTGCAAGTATTTAATTGGATTAATTTATTGGATGCAAACACTGAACTTGATTCTTTTAATTACAAAATTAAGGGTAAAAGAGAGATTTTTTATGCACGTTCTGTGTGTTTTCCAATCAGTTTATTGGATTTAATGCATTCAAGTACGAAAACAACCAATACAATAACAAAAAAATATCTGCCAATATACCTATTTTGAGATGAAAATAATTCAGAGAAAAGTTGCTATATTTGTGAACAGTTTAAAAAGATTTATCGGATTTTTTCTGTTCACCACTTGATTTTTTTTTTGTTTCTGTTAATTAATGTTTTTCAATTGGCGTAAAACGTTTATTAACTCTTTTCTCTCTTTGTGTTTCCCTAAACTAATATTCAACTATTTTATTTAACTTAGTTATTACTGAATATTTGACTATACTGCGTTATTACTTTTCCTTTGAAAGGAAAAAAAAATTAACTGAAATTTATCATTGATAACTACTGAGATATTTCCCGTGTCAAAACACAATAACCAAATAACAGCTTAAGGCAAAAAAGAAATCTAAACTGAACAAAGGGCCACTGAGATAATAGAATTTGCTCACCCTTTTCGACACTTGGATCTGTTGGCTCGCACTCCTGTTCTGGATAGCTAACACTGTCAATCAACGCAGTCACTTTCAGATACTTTAAGCTCCAGAGATTTATAATCCATATAGAAATGTTGATTCAGCTTGGCACATGAGACACAGTCTTTGGTAGTCACTCCAAACTAATGTCTCTTTTCAATAATTCTTTAAGGCATCACCACTATCTCAAGTACCATTGACAAAAAGTTCTGTAAGATTCATCAATGATTACCGCTGTTAGAAATGTATTTTACAAATGTTCTTCGAGGACGTAACTATTGTTCTACTGCTCGTTTCGTCAACAGGAATCCTACCACTGCGACCAGTTATAGAAAATGCTTTTCGATCAATGAATTGACCAGTAGCGGATGAAAAGCATTCTTATTCCACTTCAGAAGTTAAACAAAAAAATATTTATTGAACTCTGGGTTAAGTAGAAAATAACAAAAAAATATAAAATTCATGGTTCGTTAACATATACGAGCTGCAGATGTATAGAGTCCGGTTTAAAAACATACGTTGCTGCTCAGATGGTGACAGGCAGATAATGACAGAAAAGTATTTCACTATTTTGGCAGCTAAATAGTAAACTCGTCTTGTCGACGTTGACATTCCTGATCTTCGGCTCAACGCAAATATGCAACGCCTTTCGTGCTATCGGCAACGGAGAAATGTATCCTCCCCTCGTCCGTGTGAGCAACTTCACATTCGACTCCTTTTCACAGACTGCATCTCACCTCTCCATCATTTTTCTTCCCCGAGAATAAAGTTAATTAGCTTGAGAGTTTTGGTCACCACCTGTGAGAGGACTAACAAATGATGTCACCCTCAAAGTTCCTTTTATTGGCTCACTAAGAAAATGACGTCACTCCTTGGAACCCCCGTGATTCAGAGCAATTAGGCGGCCATTTTCATCTGCTATGAGGGTGGCCTTCCTTCCAAGTGCACATCAATCACCACTTACAATGCCCAAAGCATGAGAAAAATATCCACTCTAACTGATATACCTCAACCTGGATGGCACATATTTCGGGTCCTTTCATGATTAAGATCCCCATTCACACACACTAAAATCAGTAAAGTTCACTTTTTTACAACACTGTTATGCTATGCCAACTTACACCATGCAATATTACTCCACATTTCGAGCAAATTTGCATAGTTGGAACTCTATGTATTAATAGGCTTTCATGAGTAAATCATACAATCTTTAAGTGATGCAATCTTCATTATTTAGTCGCCAGGTAGTTCTAAAAAAATAAAAAATCAAAGTCTATGCCAGCTAACCTTGTTTCACTTACAGGGTGCGTCAGGTATTAGAGAATACACGTTATTGGTGAAATATCACCCTGTATATCATAGTTACAAATCTTTTTCTTTTACATAATCACGTCAGAACTTAGAGTAACTAAGGAAATGAAGAGGCATGTTGTCATTGGCACATTGGCTGAAGATCGATTTAGAGATTTTCACATTCTTGAAACTCACCCGGTCACTTGTCTTTAATGTAAGAAGAGAACTGAAGACTACCCGATTTCATGTGACAAACGTTTCATGCAGGAAACAACATTGTCCGCAATATGAAATTATGAAAACACCAGAATTTGTTAGTCAAGTCGATGAAAATCCTACGAAGTCGATAAAAGCAATCGCTAGAGAAATGAAGGTTGACGAGGTCACAATCTGATGTGTGATTTATGAGAACCTTCGTTAGAGGTCGTACGTGATGAAGAGAGTCTAGAATATATAGTGTCGAAATCGGCTATCCCAGTAGTACTTAAAAAAGTGCTAAAATATTGTATTTCTTAAATGTCAAATGATGCTGAAATCCAAGGAGTCGATCGCAGCGACATCGGCAGGATTTTTTTAAAACACACCAAGACGATTTGGTCTAGACGCTGTTATAATACAATATGTCCATTGAAATTTGAAAATATAACGCCGATGTAGCTGCAATCGGTTCATTGGATTTCAGCATCATTGCACATTTAAGGGATACAATTTTTTTAGCGCTGTTTGGATAGCAGATTTCCACACTATTTATTCTAGGCGCTGTAGTACAGTGCTTGTCCGAGAGAACCAGGAACAACTGCTTGACCAGAGACAAGCGCCTCCTTAACAAGTTGAAACATCAAGAGGAGCCAGGAATGATCATGTTTCTTTCCAATGAGAAAAACTTTGCCCAGGCCAAGAAAGTGAACCGCAAAAAGAACGGTGATGGTGCAAAATCCCCGAAGCGGTTCTGACAGTCACGTGCAGAAAATTTCCAGCCTCACTGATGATTCTAAGGGGGTGGGGTTCCTCAGAAGCAAAGACGATCTGATGCATCCACATTTCTTTCTTCAAGGTGCCAGATTCAACGTCGTTCCTTATACTGGGTGTTAAGGCACTAAATTGTGTTTCTTTTGTGTGTCCCTATAAACGAACGATAAATGCTATGCACTTATCGATTGATCAATTTCGATTGTAAACATTCTATAGAGAAACTCAGTAACATATGACAATTATATAATCATCCGAATTAGATTACGGATAGACGGCAGACACACCGAAAGCCATAAGCACTTTTTAACCCTCTAAGTGGTTTGCCCGTATTTTTACGTTTTCCCTAAGCAACTTAAATCGGCTGTAGACAAAAACAGAATTGTATTTTAAGATATATGTAAAATAAAGAGATACGAAGTGTATTTCAGAAACAAACAAGGAAAGAAAAATTTAAATAGCATTAATTTTACGAACACTTTATGAAAATGCAGGAAAGTCCTCAGACGCTCAGAGGGTTTTAGCTACATTGGAAAGAATAAAAATCTATGTAAGGTACTTTTTTGTTAGCATTCGCAAAATTGCAAGGGAATGTTTCAAGCTGTTTACAGCCGCAGCTGTTGACAGCCGCAAATTATCTATGTGTGCACACTCAATCACACAACACGCATCAAACGTGTAATCCATTTTTGCCGAAACAGGAGTTAAGGTACCTGAATTAACTGCACTGATTGTAGTTGTGATGCGTTTTTTTTTCATATTTTCTAAATATATTAAAAATAGAGGAGTCTACTTCTTTACGAACCAACACACAAAAAAGTCACAAACTGTTAAGTTCCGACTTCTAGATATAGGCGTAGTATCAGGTGTGGGAGGGGGAGGCACACAGGGAATCTGGCACCACTTTTTCTGAATAGAATATTTCACTGAATTTGAGGCAAAAAATGCGTGTTTTGATATCTAGCCACCATTACTTTTCAGAAAAATGGGCGGTGAAGTTTGCCTGTTTCTCCTCCAGACGCTACGCCTATGCTCCTAAATGAGAATGCGTCTTCAGTCCGCGACTTGTGCAATCCATCGGCAAGGAGGATATTCATTGCGGTAATCTCATACTTTTTTTTTTTACCAGTGTTAGTGGTCTATCATACAATTCGTGAAAAAAGATTTTATTGTCATTCTACAATTGTGTCATCAACCAAAGATTTCTTCAAGTGCACTCAATGGAGTTTCAACTTCGCACAAACAGGTCCTTGTTACACAATTTACATGCCAATCGTAAATAGATTTTTTATGTTAAAGGTTCCTTTCCTAATTGCGATAGAAAATGCCGTTGTACAAGAGTTACAGATTCTGTTTTCATCATTTCAAGAACACAAATTGATTTCTCCACTGCAGATGCTGTCATTTTAAGAGACTAGTCACGTGATACGGATGCTATCGTCTGTGCTACCACGTACATTTTACGAGTACATCTACCTAATGGTTCGTAACTTTGGTCCCTGTTTTCAGTTTTCACAGCATCGGTATACTTGTTATGAATCACCCTGCATATTTAACAATCGGACCCTATCACTTAAAAATCATGCCTGTATTCCTTGAGGGGCAAGCAATTGTGTTTGTGTAATGCTGAATTCCCACCCGGAAATTAAAAAAAATTATTTCGAAATAAGGAAAAGCAATTTTACGACTCTTTTCCGCAAAAGTTAGAAAAGGAAAATTTCATAAAATTTTTCTGGTGCAAATCTTCATTAAGGGCGGTGGGTTAAAATATATCCCACCGACCCTCAAGGAGGGCTAATCAAAAGATAAATATTTGCGCTGTGTCAAAAAATATTCTTAAATTCAAAGGTAAATTAAATATTGGTTGTTAATGAAAAATCTTAGTTTAATACTAATACTGCCCAACGGTGTTGTGAGATTTGAAATGAAGTCCATTTGTAATTTTTCAATCCTCGTTTTAAAATACGTGTCGGTTTTAAATGTAGTTTTTCTGATACCGTCTTTACTTACTCGTACATAAATATTATTGCAAACTCTCTTATACAAATCTTAATGCAAACACTTCCAACTTGCATATTAATTTTCAACGTTCCCCTGAGAATTGCTAAACAGTGTTTACCTTGTGTTTGGAATAAGTTTGTCCCATTGAGTGCGTTACTTTTGTTTGCCCATAACAATGTGTGCATATATACATTTTTCCTTCCTACTTCCTCGGAAATTTTAAATAAAAGAAACCTGTTTCCTTTATTCAAACATTATTACGTGGAATATTCCTTATTTCACGGAAGAGACGAAATATAAAGATTTATTTGGTTTTCGAAATTAAATGCAATTTATTTTACATCGTTTGGAAGGAAGTTTTCTTTTGTATATTTAAAAATACTACGTGAAAGTAGTTTTGCACAAAAATCTTTATTTTTACGAATTTACAAAGCTTTTATATAAACATTTGGGGAACATATTTGAGATAGAAAAAAACACTACATGTTTTTTTTTTCTTTTCCTTTTTTATGTTGAAGTATACTCTTTTTCCATCTTCCTTTTAGTTTTGAAGCAACATTTCCTTTTACGGATTTTTTTTTTTTTTTTTTTTTTTTTTTTTATAGTGATAAAAGCAGCAGACGCTAAACGTATTTTGTAAACGTTTTCGAAATTACTCTGAATCGTTCATATTTCAAAATGAGAAATCTTGTATATTTTTTACCATTATTGTGCATTTTAAATATGATTCAAAACAAGAATGCTGACATATTTAATGTTACATTCAGATGTTTTGGTCAAACATAACATCCATTTCGGTCCATAACAGCATCGTTTGGAGAAACGTACTGATGTCATTTATAAAGAAAATAAGAGAAATAAAAAATACACATTTTCTTTTAGAATTTGCATAAAGATGTCTCCAAAATAGATATTTTTTTCAAATGTTATTTCATAAGGAAGTTTTAAAAGTTGAGAACGTTAAGGGAACTCTTCACTCACTTGAAAATTCCTGCTCCGTAATGTTAATCCTATGGGCAAGTTGTTTTCGAATTTTTCGTTTAAATTTGAATATTTCTAAACGATTTTTTTTTTTTTTTTTTTTTTTTGCATAGGGTAGCTAAGGTCAATCTCTAATATGACTATTTTGTAATTTTTCGATTTTAGTCGCAGATTATTTTAATAAAGGTACTTTCATTTTAGAAACCTGTTTCGAAAGTGAACGTATTATTAAAAAACCTTTATTAAAAAATCTGCAACCGAAATCTAAAAAGTAAAAAAATAGTCATATTAGAGACCCTTAAGGGGTTACATACATTCTCAACATTAAAAAATTATTTTTTTGACAGAAATTAAATCCTTATAGTGTGTATAATTATGAGAAAAAAGATTTAATGTGATGTCTCAGTTATTAAGAAAGATATAATCAAAAATATTAGCGCGCGCACAATTAAAATATATTGAATCCTAAAATTTTAAACGCGATTTTCTGGAAACTAAAATTTTCAACATGGGCAGCATGGTAACTTGGAACAATTTTTAACATTTTCGAATAAAATTTTCGCTCATCTACGTATAACTAAATTGCCTAAAGGTCATCGAGCCATGTTTTGAAAATTTTAATTTTTTATATTTTTAAAATACGTTTAAACGTAAAAATTTTAGACGAAAAATGAAATTTGTTGTCAAAGTAGCGCAATTCTCTTATTTAAAAAAAATTGAGCCGATGAACATTAACTACACCCTTATTTTACAAGAAGAAACTGAGATATTGATATATATATTTTTTTTTCTACAAGAAGTTAGGATGTTGCCTATTGAGACCGGATACTTTGGTACAGTTCAACGCGGCTGCAGGTTTCCGACGTAATATGGGTCAATATCTGAAAACAGAACAATTTCATTCCACATTTTTTTTTTCTCTAAGTTAATGTCCAACTACCACATACACTTGAAGAGATTAGTGGAAGTATATGTTAAGGAACAAAAATTACATTTGAAGAAATTTGATGGGAAAGTTTTTGTTGTAAATGTTAATGATTTATTTTCTGTTTGATACCATGTGTTTAAAATATAAACAGGTGTGGTACTAAACTCTCTCGAAAAAATTGATTCATATTTAATTTTTAATGATTAAAAAATATTAATATTATTTACATTATTAAATATTAAATATTAATGAGTAATGTCTTAAATCTTCAAGGCTAAATAGAATTTTGGTATTTTAGCTTTACCATGTGACAAAATACCTGATAACGTCTTCGTCCAAAAGATAAAATAATTTTTAAGACAATGTAGCATAACATGTTCTTCCACTCAGCTCTTCAATTATATACTATGATACATGTTTTATCATTTAAATGCTGCAGTGTTTTGAGGTCAAGGATGTATATTTTATGCGCAGGATGAACTTTTATGGAAGAAAGTGTCTGTTAACATCATAATCAGTGTCTAATAATTGGGACTGAGGTGATGCTTTTGTCTTAACAGCTGCACAGCCGTTTTGTTGAATCATTTTGCACACATGTAAATTATTAAATATGCCATGTGACATTTGTATGTTACATAAATAAAGTTGCAATAAGCTTTTTTTTTTTTTTTTACAAATAAAAAGTTAAATATGGGGACATGAATGATGCTATAAAAAAATACTCATCCATATTCAGTACAAAAACTGAATATTTCTAAACATGAAACAAAGATAAGAACAACTTACCTTCATCCATGGTGGCTAGTTGAACTGTAGTTGCTGTTGCAGTGGAAATAATTCTGCCAGTGTCACCTAGTATCGGTTAATCTAAATGTGTGTTTAGAAGGACTGAGATGATGATCAACCTCAGGGACAAATATATTTACCACAATATTTTACTATATAATCTCTACTAATAAAGGGGAATTATAGTTTCCCATACTGTATATATATAGGTATAAATATATAATAGCAAAAGTTAATAATATTTAGAAAGTTTTACAGCATACATTTAATATTGGATACTTGTACCTGGGGACAGGGACTGAAATGATGATTTCGTTTGTCTAAAACTTAAAATTAATTATTTATACATCATTACATGCCCATTTATCATTGGTAATTGTTATAACAATTGTTACAATATATTACATTTTTCAGTTTTTGGTTTTAGTATAATTAATGAAATATTATTGGCAGTGGACACAAATTGTCCAATTTTCAGATATTTACCCATATGTGACTAAATTTAACAACAACAACAACAAAAACTATTTCTTGAATACTTGAAGGAATAAAAAACAACGTGGAATTATTATTTTTTCAATTATTTTTACTTAAAAAAAAAAAAGAAAATCCAAAATATGCCAATTATTCCCCGTAGAGAACGTATGTAACCCCTTAAGGCACTTTTATCCTTAAATTATGTTAGACAAACCCATGGTTTTTGCTTTCAGAAACAAAATCCATTTGAAATTTGCGATTGAAATTATTTTGACAAAGATCTTTATTAGGTTGGTTGATCGTACGGTGTTTAATGGCGCAATGTCCTGGCGCGGGACATGCAGGGCCTGATTACCAACGGAACAAACTTCCACCAGTAAAAAGAATGTAATTTTTTTCCCTTATTCATAACAGAAATATTACTTGAATAAGGCGTTTAAATAAGCGAAATTTCTGTTAAAATTTACTGGTGGAAGTTATAAGAATATACATTCTGTAGAATATGCAGTGCAAAGAATATTTATTATTCATTTACAGGGCCACACAAAAGAATTCCGTTACAGAATGGTATAGGGGGAAACATTGTTTGCGGCGTATTTTAATTATGTTAAACTACTTCACATAAAATGAAATTGATATATATGTTGCTGAGGTTTATTACACGTTACTTCCTGTATAATAGAAAGTGAGTAGAAAAAAGTAATTACAGAGACACACAAAAGTTTTCGGATATTATACTGTATCCGAAGTACTGTTTATTAGCGATGATTGCTGGAAGTGTATTTTTAGTTGTGATATGAGTTTTTAACTACATTTTTGCATATTACGTTGTGTGTATAAATGCTATAGATCATACACAGGACTAACACAAAAGAATTCTTAAGGGTTACTGAGTATGAATGAAAACAGCTTAATGGTGGTTTTTAAATGAGTTATGCATTTTTACGCTGAACTACATGTAGTATACTAACATATGTTTGTAGAATATAGATAAAATGATATACAGGGTCACGCAAAGAATTGGATATTTGGCCTTCTATGAATGATAATCTCTGGAAGTGTGATTTCAGTAGTTTTAAGCGTGTTTTAGCGGGGCCGTCGCGAAACAACTTTCTTCTCTTACGGGCCTGATTCGGAGTAAGGATGACGTCACGCAAGAGATCTTAGTAGCAAACTAAACTTATAGAATAATTGTATGTGTGCATTAAAAACAGGGTTATAAATTTCCATTTTATCATATTTTGTTGAGAAATTTGTGGTTTATTAAAGATCTGTTTGAATTATACATCAATAATTAAACACCTAAGATTCAGTAAACAAGTTTTTTTTTTTTTTTTTTTTTTTTTTTTTTAATTTTAAATCTATACTTGCTCTTTCATTTCAAATACATTTGATTCATAGTTTTTGCCAAAGATTTTAATTTGAAATATAAATTTATGGCAGGAGAAATCATACATTAAAATTGCATAATTTTAGCCGCAAATAATTATTTAAAATTGTAAATATCAGACTTGTTATTACATAAACTCATAAATAAGAATATTATTTTTTTCAGAGACTTTATCTTGAAATATAAATTTATGGCAGGAGAAATCATATATTAAAATTGCATAGCAGAAAATAATTAAAATTCCGTTTAAAAATAAATATGCCTTAATTTAAAATTGTAAATATCAGAATTGTTATTACATAAACTCATAAATAAGAATATTACTTTTTTCAGAGACTTTATCTTGAAATATAAATTTATGGCATGAGAAATCATATATTAAAATTGCATAGCAAAAAATAATTAAAATTCCGTTTAAAAATAAATATGCCTTAATTTAAAATTGTAAATATCAGAATTGTTATTACATAAACTCATAAATAAGAATATTACTTTTTTCAGAGACTTTATCTTGAAATATAAATTTATGGCATGAGAAATCATATATTAAAATTGCATAGCAAAAAATAATTAAAATTCCGTTTAAAAATAAATATGCCTTAATTTAAAATAGTATATATCAGAATTGCTATTACATAAATTCATAAGTAAAAATATTACTTTTCACAAACATTTAAAACAAAAATTCTACTTATCCAATTAGAATTTTAAATTTCATAATGAATGATTAACTTTTAGTAAAAAAGCATTTTTCACTAGTACTATGTACTTTCATTTAATTAACTACAAATATAGCATTTAATATTGCCTCACAGAAAGCAATTTAACTTAATATTAAGGAAACTAAAATATCATGAAATTTGTCGATGACACTTACATGTTTGTTAATACGGATAATTTTCTTTTATTAGAATTGAATTTTCTACTGTCATTTTTTACTTTCGTATAGTTATTTAACAAGATGTTTGCAATTCCTGACAAACACAACTTAAATAAATATGAAAATTGGTTTCCACATTTGCATTTACTTATAAAATCCAGACCTAAAAGTTCAGTCTTTTCAATAGTGAGTTGCATAATAAGTTTTTTGGGTTCTGGAAATTTTAGAAAAGTGCTTTCATAATTATGATTGATTAGTTTTTGAAAAATTTGAAAGGCATTTACAATTAGAAATAATAAAATTTCCTGGGGCCATTTTAATTGACCCCTATCTGCTAACATCAAGTATTTATACACTTCATTCGAAGAGTCTATTTCTAAAGTTTTTTCTTTGACTAATATGTTAAGACACTCACAACATTTTAATTTGTGGGAAACTTTGTATCCAATATAACGAGCTATAAAAGTCAATACAGACATTGTTTCATTTTTTATCTCTATATCACCACTGCTGTTAAACACATCATAAAATAAATCTGGTATGTTTAATTCTTCAGTTTCATCAACAGTTGTATTATAATTTAAATCTTTTAATTGAAATTCTCCATTTTGTTGTGAGTATAAGCTAATTAAACTCAAAATTTTTAACTTTCTTTCTGCTTCCATGACTTGCATACAAGATATATTGTAATTTCCTCCACTCATCTGTCGATATTGTCCAAAGCGGGCTTCTAAACTATCAGTTTGAAATTTCCCTAAAAGTATGTATCGTGAATTAGTCGTTTCAAACATATATTTAATAATTTCAATTAAAGTGTCTGTAGTGAATTTTAAAGCAAAAAATGTTTCATTTGACAGAAGTCCTCCTTTAGTTGGAATACCCATTTGTTTTTTCTCATTTGCTTTCAATTTATACATTTTATTCCATTCACTTAACCATTCACTGAATTTAATTAAAAATAAAAAATTCTCGTCTTTTGTAGATTTAATTGGTTTTGACAAACTATCATTTAGGTGTACTCCTTTCTCAGGATGCTTTACATTCACAATTTTCCACCACTTGGAAAGTAAATCAATACAACTTATCTACCGACATGTCCAAAGCAATGGAATTAGTTTCATCAAATAAATTCAAGGCATATTTAACATTCTGTCTTTCAATAGAATTGGGAAATAATACTTTTTGGGAAAGTTTAGGAGCTAACTTTATAACTGCATCTTTTTCTTTTTCATACACATCTATTAAATTTTGTAAACTGGCACACATGATATCTTTATTATCAGGATTGGGAAAATATATTTTTTTATCAGGGTAGTTTGATTTAGCCAGTTATTTCGTACTGCTTTAATTATATGAACAGAATCAAATAAGAAAAATATTCTTTTATCTAGATTGTAAGGATTGCGTATGTATGGTTTTAATTCTCCACCACACATTTTTGTAAACATGTTTCTGTTTATCCTGTTGTTATCGGATATCAGTGCAAAAACTGTAAAACCACACTCGTGGAGCATTTCTAGCACTTTATTAGTATATGTAAGAAGTGTATCAGCATTTAGATTGCGCACTGGAAATAATGAAACTACATCCTTATATTTAGACATGACTGATGTAATCATAAAGGTCTGAATCGTGGTAGCTTCAGATTTTGAATTTTCAGACATACCAATGACATGACCAGCTTTATAATTAAGAGAGGGGTTTATATATATCTCATCTAGCAAAAGGTTCACTGTTTTCTCATTCTCTTCTAGGTTATCAGCTTTATTTTTAAGATACAATTTAAGGCTTTGACACGAATTTGTAGAACATAAATATTTAAAACCTTGCTGTTTCTAATTAAATTGTATGCTGCAGGGTAGCTAAAGTACATTTCTGCGGACCAATATATAAGGTCAATCGTATATTTCAGTTTTTTCATTAGCACAAGTGACAGTTGTTGATTTACAAATTTTAACACAAGATTATTTTCCTCACTGCATTGATCATCGTTTATGCATTTTTCCAGATATTTCATAGCAAACGTTAAATTTTCACTTAATGTCATTGAATATTCATTATAGCAATTCAATTTATTTAAAATGTTCTCAAACTTGCTCCATTTATCACATTTAAGGTCATTGCCTAGTAGCCATTTAAAAGAATTTAAATCAATTAAATTATTTTCATAATATATTTTTACTGTCAAATTCCTGAAGACTTTAAAGCAAACATTAATTTCTGGAATATCTGTTTCTTTCAATTTGTAAAACAATATATGATCATCCCTAAGTAAATGTAACCACTTATTTTCAATTTTGTTCTCAAATTTTTGAGTGAAATCTTCGAAGGATAATATGATATCCTTTTAGCACCATTCATTGAATTGCTCTAAATCTCTTTTTTCAATTTTTAACATACGTTCAGCAGGATCTTTTCTTTTCGGAGGCAATTTTTCAGTAAGATATTTTGGCGCATTAGGAAATATAGTAGGAAATGCTTCCGGTAAAAGAGTAACTTTTTTCCTTGGGACAACTAATTCAGTTCCATCTGAGAGTTTAATTCTATCTTCTCTAATTATGAAACGCTCTTCAAACTGCTTAATACACACAACAGCAGTTGAACTGGGGATAAAATTTTCCCTAGGTATCTTATTAATCCATATTTTCTTTTTTTCAGGATCTGATGGAAATTTAAAAACAGTTGTGTATTCCTTTACATTGTCATAATTTGAACGGCAATTCGGTGAACAGCATTTCCGGCCCATAGTCTACAAATTAGATAATATTTATTAGTAATTAAGAATATTTAAATAAAAAAATTAATATTTATTAGTAATTAAGAATATTTAAATAAAAAATTAATATTTATTAGTAACTAAGAATATTTAAATAAAAAATTAATATTTATTAGTAATTAAGAATATTTAAATAAAAAATTAATATTTATTAGTAATTAAGAATATTTAAATAAAAAATTAAGATTAATGTTACAGATAGATATTTTTTTTATTTAAAGTAGAATTATATTTTAATAACGAAATTACAAAAACAAAAAACCCTTTACAAAAAAGTTTGATATTTATTTTTTCAAACGATATTCATTAAACAATTTTTTTTCATCTATCCATATGCATAAGAACTCGGTACTATTAATGTTTTAATTCTTTTCGATTTATGTAAACTGAATTGAAAACAGAAATTCTAGACACAAAATAGAACAAAAAAGGGCTTTCTTATTACTCTTTTATCTTTTAGATGATTCTAAATTATGTTTACTACCCTACTTCAAAATAAAACCTCATAATTTCCATCACATGTAAGCCCACGTGGGAACGGTATAGATATTTATAATGCATTTTAAATAATGAGATTTAAAAAAAAGTATTTACTGATTTATGTTAATCCTTTATCCACAGAAAATGCACATTTTTAAAAACATTCTTATAACAGAACTTGTATTACAACATAGCTTAAAATTATCTAAAATTTACACTCAATACTAATGGCGATTGTTCACCACGAGCACGAGCCAAAAGTTCATAGAGGGTGAAGTGGTCAGGTAGGCCAGGGGTGAAAGGAAAGTCAGATCTCGTGTATGACTCACTTCTCCTGTTTGCGATCTTAAATCAGGCCCGTAAGAGAAGAAAGTTGTTTCGCGACGGCCCCGGTTTTAGTCTTAATAAAATTTTAGCTAAATAGTGGCGTGTATGTAAAGATAGTACATAAAATACAGGGTTGTAGTAAGTATTTAAAGTATTCAAGTATGCTTTCGTCTATTGATATAAGTTGCTGAAAGTGAAATTTCAACCCATTATGCGTTTTTAGTACTTTCCAAGATAGTTGAAAGTGTTTATGAATTCGGTTTGTCTGTCCGTCTGGTTGTTTGTCTGTCTATCTGTCCGAACTCTAACTTGCGTTAATATAATTGAATTGCTATACAATTGATATATGTTATAGAGATTTACTATGCCATGTTCGGTATTGAAAATAAAGTATGTAGTTTTCTTAGTTTATTTATAGAGACACTCAAAAGTATTTTATTACATTATGGTCTATGGGGAAATGTCGTAATTACATAAATACGCATCACCAACAGACGTCGTCAGGTCCGTCTGTCTATCTGTCCGTCTCCCCTCATATAACAGCGTAAAATCTACCCAACCGAATTGTTTGAAATTTAATATATATATATGTTGCAGAATTTTGTCGAGTCATTTCAAATTTTATGAAAATCGAACCAAAACTTAAAAAGATATCAATAAAAGTTTTGTTCATTCTATTAAATCCTATCATACACAATTAATTCAATGATATTCCATGATAGGTAATGATTCTAGGTTGCCATGGCGATTACGTTCGATTTAAGATGGAGTCATATTATTTCCATATTACTGAAATTAATATCTATAATCGTAATAAATTTTATATTCATGCATTTTTGCATAAGAGTGTAAGAGCTATTGCATCAAGATCTGAATAATTATTAAACTAGTTATAATACGAACGCACCTCATTTGCCCCGTTTTAACGTACAATTTCCGACATGTTTAAAATAATGTAATTGTCTTTATTCTTGCATAATTTTATCTGCCATTAAATAAGGTTTATATTTCTACTTCAAAAAAGTGATGACAATCAAACAATATGAATAAAAAAAAAATAGCTTACACTTATCGAGCACGACGGTTAAGGGATTAATAATTTTTGCCTTTTTAAACCCTATAACTGTTGTTTTTCTTTTGTTTTACACCATAAATTAATAATCAGGACAAAACACTACTTTTTCCGTACTAAAATATTTGCCTAATATAGAAAAATGTTTGACAATTAACAAAGAGAAATTTACAGTTACAAATTAGTGGTATCAAAAGTTTTTAGTAACGAAGCAAACAAAGTCTTCTTGTCCGAAACCAATTCGGGCAAAACAGTTAAGTCGTTAATAGTGGAAATTTTTTATTTTTCCAATCTTTTCTAAAATTTTGAATAAACCTATTTCATTTAAATTTCATTGCATTTTACTTTTAAAACGATAGATATCGTTCACCCGCAAGACAAGTGACACATCTCGACAAAAGTAAATTTCACAGGAGAGCCAAAAGAAAATTTGCATGATTTTACTGTAACGTGAAATTATAGCAGTTAGCTCTGCATGCAGGAATAAACAAGTCGGAAATTGCTCGTCAAACGTGGCAAATGAGGTGCGTTCGTACTATAACTAGTTTTATAATTATTTTTTGTACCCCATATTGTACTCAATGTATATATTTTTTAATTTCATAAGTGCATAGTCTATAACATCATTAAAATGCACTTACAATAATTTTTTTCCCATTCCCCGTAATGTAACGGAAAACTTTTGACTGTCCCTGTAATTAAACTATACATCCGATTTTCATAAAATTTGAAATGGCTCAACAAAATTTTGCAACAATTATATATTTAAATTTTCAGACCATTCGGAAGGCTGTAACATCATTAAAACGCACTTGCAATATTTTTTTCCCATTGGCCGTACTGTAACGGAAAACTTTTGACTGTCCCTGTCATTAAACTATACATCCGATTTTCCTAAAATTTCAAATGGCTCGACAAAATTTTGAAACAATTTTATATTTAAAATTTCAGACCATTCGGAAGGCTGTAACATCATTAAAATGCATTTGCAATAATTTTTCCCATTGGCCGTAATATAAAGAAAAACTTTTGACTGTCCCTGTAATTAAACTATGCATCCGATTTTCATAAAATTTGAAATGGCTCGACAAAATTTTGCAACAATCATACATTAAAAATTTCAGACCATTCGGTTGGGTAGTTTTTGCTCTGTTATATGCGGACAGACAGACAGACGGACGGACTGAACGACGACTATAGGTGCTACGTATTTATATAATTACGAACGCACCTAAAAAGTGCATAAAATCGTAAAACCCTTAAGAATCAAGACGTAGGATGAGGTTTGGAGGGTTGGGTAATTTTACCTCCCCACACAATCCACCTCTCTTCTTTGGTCACAAATGGACATATAGCGCAATTAAGTGATTTTCCGTACAACTACGCTTATGAAACATATTGTGTAGCAAAACACACCTACGACAGACCTTTTAGTGGAATAAAACTCAAAATGAATTTTTGCGACATGTGTCACTTTTTTTGCGGGTGAGCGATATGTACACATAAGCATAAATCTGAAATTTAAAAAATTATTTATATTACCTTTATTTTGTGATTTTCTATAAAATTTCGCCGAAAAATTGCAAAATAATTCAACGTTAGTAAAGTTTTACAGAAAAATATTATTCATATCTTATTGTTGTTTAAAAAGATAGTTTAAAATCTCTTTTGTATTTGAATTTTGCATAATACCCTTGAGTAAAACTTTAAACTACTTTGATATGAATAGCGGAGCTACTGAAGATAACATATCTTTTGAATTTAAAAAGACGCAATTAATGCTAGATATCGCATGAATTTAGTCACTGAAACATAATTAAAATGGCGTTACTTTTAATCTTTATTAATTAACAAATATTTTGATATGTTATTTTAAAGTAAATAAAGTTTTCTTCAGGTATTGATTGAAAAATTGCTGGAAATTTATCGGCTCGGTTTATCTATAAATATATCACTTCTTCCATCCAAATGAACATGTTACTCATGGTCTGCTGGGTCTCGTAATTAAATGTTAAACCTAAATTGTTTAGGGTAAGGTTTAGATTTTTTATTTGCAGCATAAAAACAAGCATTGAACGAGGCGCATAGTCCGGCTTCTTTTTCTTCTAACGAAGTTTTCATGTCGAAAACAGATGCTTTGTAATAATCGAATTATTATCATCGGTAACTGCCTGGGAATAACTAATTTTCGATAGCAAATGACTTTCAGCTTAGAAAAATGAGGCTGTGAAAATATATAGAAATTAAATTTTACAAGGAATTCGTTTCAATTTTATTTACTTTGTTAAAAAAAATACGGAAATAAATTGACAGATAGTAAATATTAGGAATATTTTTAATTCTATTGTAGTTAAAAAGCATTTATAAAAAGTTTATGCATTAAGTTATGTATTAGTTAATTGCATTTAAAAAGTTTATGAACATGTAGCTACCCACTTTTATGCTTTTTTGTTATAACTAAAATTTAAACGAAATCTTTGATTTAATTAATAGCAGATTTCGGTAATTAAATAAGACAAAATTTACTGTTGCATTTTAGTAGTAATAAAAAGCATAAAAGTTGTCAGCTACGGGAACGCATAACATATTTTAGTGTCTAGATTACCAATTCTCTCTCTTTTTTTCTACATGTTAAAACATTAACAGGTACTAAATTTATCTAATTTATGGTATTAAATCTGCAAAAAATTACATAAAATTTAAATTTTTCTACATATATATACTAAAAAATATATATATATATTACCAATATCTATTTTTTGTATAAAAAAAAACAGGGTATCCAAAACTGTCCTCCCAGGTTACAGAATATAAGGGATAATCATTTTTTACATTAATATATATATTTTTTTGGATTGCCTATTAACAACATCAAAATGCATTTTTATTTGAAAAGTACCAATTTTGCGTTCAAATAAATCAGGGGTGGCCAACTATGGCACGTCAGATACCACTAATTTTTAAAGAAGTAGCCATCTTCTTGAATCGCTGAGATTCGATGATTAGATAAGGCAATGATTGCTATAGAATTTTAGTAGTGTTTGGCGTGCCACAGTTGGCCATCCCTGAAATAAAGTTTTGGAATTTATTAAAAGCGATACTGTCATATGAGTTAAAAGCCATAGAAATCTCCTAATATTTTGTTAGTTACTGTAGTCCTTTTTAATTTTGATCATTTCAGTTGTTTATGCGGGAAGTTCGATTACATGTCTGTTAAACGTTTGTTTTATTTTTATTATTTTATTTTATTTAGGAAGTTTTAACTGCGTTATGGAATATCAACCAGAAACAAATTCTGATCTATTTATATTAACGAAGTGCATCTTTCATAACCGTCTGCATGCCATAGAGGTAGATAAAAAAAATAATGTTTAAAAATTATTTAAAAGCCTATCAAAACTGAGTACATTGCGATACAGATTTCAAACAATTTGCAATATAAACAAATTGTAATTATAAGTACATTTTTTTTCTCTATTCGACGGTGTAAAAACAAAAAGCGTGTGATGTTTAGAAGTTTAAAAAATTGCGGTAAAAGCAAAATTTAATCGTCTGCTGTTTCCAACCTCAAAATGACGTCTGCGTTACGGACGGGCATGTTTGTCTTTTATAATATAGATAGACTGAAACCTTCTTTGTATAAGAATTTTGCATAATACTTTTGTGTAAAACTTTAAAATACTATTTTTGATTTTAAAATATCATAAACGTGACATAAAAATGAAATTCCAAAATAAACGGATTTGTACATTTATTTTCTGACTTTCTATACAACAAATCTGCAAAAAATGCATAAAATTTAAATTTTAGTACATTTTTATATGAAACTAAAATAAATTGCCAATATCTTTTTGTTGTTTAAAATATAGTCTGATACCTTCTTTGTATAAGAATTTTGCATAGTACTTTTGTGTAGAACTTTGAAATACAATTTTTGTGATCTTAAAATATTATAAACGTAACATAAAAATGAAATTTCAAAATAAATGGATTTGTACATTTATTTTCTGACTTTCTATAAAACAAATCTGCCAAAAATGCATAAAATTTAAATTTTAGTACCTTTTTATATGAAACTAAAATATATTGCCAATATCTTTTTGTTGTTTAAAATATAGGCTGAAACCTTCTTTGTATAAGAATTTTGCATAATACTTTTGTGTAAAACTTTGAAATACTTCAATATGAATAGCGGAATTACTCAAGATGAAACATTCTTTGAATTAAAAAAGATGCAGTGAATGATATATATCTAAATAATTTAATCACTCAAACATAATTAATATGTCTTTGTTTCTAATCTTTATTAACTAACAAATATTATGATATGTTATTTAAAAGTAAATAAAGTTTTCTTCAGATAATGATTGAAAAATTGCTGATAATTTATCTGCATAAAAGTATCATTTCTTCCACCCGAATGAATCTGTTACTCGTGATATGTTTTGTTTTGTGACTAAATATTAAGCTTTCATGTCAAAACTAAATGATTTATAATAATCGGTATATAATCTACAGATATTGATTGGAAAATTGCTGAAGATTTATCTATATAAAAACATTATTTCATCCATCCGAATGAATCTATTACTCATGGTATGTTTAGTTTTGTAACTAAATATTAAGCTTCGATGTCGAAACTAAATGCTTTATAAAAATCGGTATGTATTGTCGGTAACTGCCTGGGAGTAATTAGTTTTCGAAGACAAGTGACTTTTAGATTAACCAAAAGGTAGCCATAAAAATAATCATAATAGAATTTTACAAGAAAATTTGTTTTAGAGTTATTTACATTGTTAAAATTGTACGGAAATAAACTGATAAATAATAAATGCAAAATACATTTGTATTTATGTTGTACAACATATCCATAAACAGCTAAAATATTTTGTTAACACTATTTCAGAATAACAATTTTCATCTTATTTTATCGTAAATTTCTGGTATTAAATAAGGTGAAGGAAAAACTGTCAAAGGTAAATAAGGCTAAGAAAACTTTTCTGTGATTAAGAGGCTACTTCAGTCAAACGAAAAGACCCGTTCGCTAATGCTAATCCTATGGAAGGCATTTATAAAGATATTTCGTTTCAATTTAAAAATTTTTAAATGATTTTTTTTGCATTGAATAGTTGAGATCGACCTGTACAAAGGCCGTTTACCTTTTCGATTTTGTTTACAGGTATTTTTAATGAGGACACTTTCATTTTCGGAACCGGTTTCGAAAGTAAAAGCATCCTCATAAAAAAAAATCTGCAATCAAAATTGAAGAAGTAAGAAACGGCCTGGATACAGATCGATCTCAGTTATCCAATGAAAAAAAATCATTTAAAAATATTGAAATGCGATCCAGATATCTTTATAAATTTCTTTCATAGGTTTAGCATTAGCGAACACGTCTTTGGTTTGACTGAAGTAGCCTCTTAAATAAAGGTATTCGGGTATAGAGGTAACAAAAAGTCGTGGAATTTGGCAAATATAGTTGCATTTAAAAAGCTCATGAGCTTTCAAAAAGCGAACTCTTTCACATCCGGATGCCAATTCTGTTTTTAAAAGTATTTTAAGTAACTATAGTGAGCCAAAAACCGAAAGGGGAAAAGATAGTGGATAAAAAAAAATAATGAATCAAAATTGCTTGAAAATTTATTAGGTTTACAAAATTTTTGTTTGTTTTTCTTTCTATGCGAAGCATTGGTGCTGACAGGACAAAACCGAAGATTGCGGAAGGGGGGGGGGGACGTTTTTATGACTAGGCTGAATGAAATATTTACCCCTGAAGCGCAGCAGATTAGCGCGTGTCTATGAAATTCAGGAAACTTATATTACCTCAGCTGAAGGGAGCTATTAACATAATACCGAATTCAAAAGAAAATACCGTAGATAAGTAAAATGGAAACAAGAACGAAAAATCATGTGTGAAACATAGTTTATGAAACACTTTCCATTATATTCAGAATACTGTAACAAAGCTTCATAATTAAATAAGTTGAAATGACGTGAAAGTAAACAATTTGAAAAACACATAACATATTTGAAAACCCAATTTCAGAAATTACTACGAATAACAGAATAATATCCGAATTCTTTGGTGCAGCCCTGTATCGGATCTATAGGTTTGTATATATACAACATAGTACGTCAACATTTCGTTCAGTTAAGAAACGCATAATAAAGTTGACAATTTCCCTTCAGAAGTTTCCGTCTAGAAAGGGTACTCGAGATCTTTTGTGCAAAATTTATACTCACCAAGTAATGTGGAACTGGAAACGCATTTTCAGCAATTACTGTTCATAGAGAGTATTGTAACCGAATCTGTTTGTGTGCCCCAGTAAACAAATGATAAATGCTATGCACACTATATTCTACAGTAAGCATTTTCTATTTCACCCGAGTGACATATGTCGATTTCAATATGTTTGAAATAGTGTAACATCACTAAAATGCACCAAGGAGATTTTTCAGTAATATAACAAAATTCTTTTAAGTGCCTCTGTAAACGAATTACAAGTGCTACACACTTCATTTTCTATAACGAACATGCCATACTAAACCTCAATAACATATATCAATTGCATGGCAATACGAGTATATTTACGCGAATTAGAGCACTGACAGACGAGAGACAGACAAATTGAATTCATAATCTCTTTTCAACTGCCAAGTGTCCTAAAATGGACTGATTGATATTAAAATTTTATTAACTTGCAAATCGTGACAGCTATTAAAAAATTCTTGGAGGAGGGTTATGCAAGATGTCAGGCGTTTTTTTACTGCGATTCTCAATTTTAGCTTAAAAGCAGCAATAGATGGCGCTGCAAGCAATAGGAGCTAAATCGGGACCCGAAATTTGGCCTCTCTCTTCTTTCAGTATTGATGCCAAAGATGGAGGTTAAATGTATGGAGTGGTTCTCAGTCGTCAATGCAATTTTGTTCTTAGGGGCCCACTCCATATATTCGGCTGGTCCATAAGTTCTGGCGCTTTTTTTTTTTTTAGTTTAGGTTTCCACACAAAGTAAACAAGAAACGAACAAAAAATGAATCAATTATTTATTCTGCGTTGTTGTTTACAACTTCTTTCCAACGTCCAACTAGCTTTTCAATGCCTGGGCGGTAGAAATCCCTGGTTTCGACTCAAAGAAAACGTCCAATCAAGCTTTCAATTCCACGTCATTATTGAAAGAAACGCCACGCGATGCATTCGAGAGGGATAGAAACAGATAAAAATCCGAAGGCGCCAAGTCGGGAGAATGTGGCAGCTCTTCCCAGTCAAGCGTTTGAATGGCTTCCTTGGTCATATTAGCGACATATGGACGAGCGTCGTCGTGTTGCAGAAGAACGCCATGTCGCCGATCAGGTCGTTTTTGCTGGATAGCATTGTTGAGTCGTTGCATTTGTTGGACGTAATTTTTTGTCCGCATTCATTGTTTGGTTCGATCAAGCAATTCGTAGAGTATCACATACCTTTCCACTTCCACCATACGCATGTCCTCGAGGTCAAAATTGTCGTCTTTGAATCGCTTAAACCAATTTTGAGCCGTCGTTCTACGAGGCATCGCTTCTTCGCCATACACTTCACAAATCTCTCGAGCAGCTTCTGTAGCTTTGGCACCTAGATTAAACGCAAAAAGCAGAAGGTGTCGAAAATGCCTTTTTTTGTCGATTTGAATTCCATTTCAATGACCTCAAAAGGACAAAAAGTATATCAGCATAAAAAGACTAAACACACTATTTTGTACAGCACACAATTCTCTATTAAATAACATAAAACGCATCGCCAAAACATTTTCTTTTTTGCGCAAAATTTTCACTCAAAAAAACGCCAGGACTTATGGGCCAACCCAATATTTAATCTTTTTCTTTCGCATCAATGCTGAGAGAAGAGAGAGGCCCAAAATCGGGATCGATTTAGAGCCTATTGCTTGCAGCGCCATCTATTGCCGCTATTTTAATCTAAAGTCGAGAATAGCAGTAATAAAAACTCCTGACATTTTACATAACCTTCTTACAAGAATTGTTTTAATAGCTGTCACCATTTGCAAGTTTATTGAATTTTAAAATCGATCAGCTCATTTTAGGACACCCGGTATGTTGGAAAGTGTTAAAACTTGAAATACGATTGAAGTTTTATTTAAAGAAATCATGCAGAATTGATTGTAAATTTAAAAAACAAAAGTAACTCTAAACGTTTTCAGAATTAATAGCTTCAAGTTAATTTTCAACAAGCAATTAATGTTGAAGAAAAGACCAAAAACAGATCAGCCAGTTTTCTTACGAAACTGTTAACAGTTTATCTCTCAAATGCGTGATTTTTTTTTTTTTTTCTTTGTTTCGAAAAAATTATATATGATTCTTTGAAAGGTTTATTACACAGGAAAAATAATGAAAAAAGTCAGAGATACATTTTTCATATAATACGCCAATATCTTCTTCTGTTGCACATCTGCAATACAAGTAAAAACTACTGTCGTGTGGCTGTTTTGCGCTAAAATATTACAAATTAGTAAATATTTTAATCAGTATGTCTCCAAATACCTTATTTTATATAATTGTTTATTTTATAAAACTTAACCTTTAACCCTTTAATTCCCATGATAGAATACGTTCTAGAAAATACCTAGTTCAGATAATCTGACTTTACACCAGAAAGTTTCAATGATTAATCTTGCTTTCTTTAAATACGGAATGTCTGTAATTAGTTAAAGCAAATATTGCTATTTTAATTTTCAGGTATGAATTAGGTATTACGAATAAAAAAATCTATTAAATTCAAAACATTGATCTTTGCATATATGCAAAGCTGCGCACTAAAGGGTTAAGGGACAGATAAATCAATGATTAGTTTTTGAAAATTTTGCGATCCATAAAAATTATCTATCTCTAGGAAAATTTGCAGATAGCCTCAAGCCATGCTGTTCAATTCCAACTTTGGTTCCACTTTTCGATTTCATGCTCCCAATATATTTATAATTTCTCGTCTTAGAAATTATCTGTACACCCTTAACCACACCTGCCAACTTCGCTAAATTCTTTCGTAATATACTGGTTAATTTGACTCCCGTTAAACCTGTTTCGAACCAGAATTTTTAAAAAGAAGTAATTTCAAACAAGTTCCAAGTAGAAACATGAAATTAAATAATTAATGATGCATTACAAACATTTTCTGGTTAGAAGCCTGTTTAAATTAAGTCACATTTTACAAAGTTTACTCGGAGGGTTTGGCATGTATTCCTTAACCCTCTGATTACATGCTAGGTCTGGTGACTATTTTTATGATCAATAGTACCCACAATTTACAAAATTATTTCTTTGTGGTAGATTGCTCTTGAAAATATCGTACTACAAGTCATGGAATTATGAATAAAGAGGAATTGACACAATATAAAAATTGTGAAGCTTCAACTGTAACCGGTTTCACAGCGGCTACTTACCGCCGGGGCAAACTTCCACCAATAAATTTGAATAGAATTTTTCTCCGTTTAAACACCTTTCTAATGGAGAATTTTAATCATAATTATGGTCAAAACAAATATTTATTTTTACTAGTGGAAGTTTGTTTAGGCGGTAGCCAGGCCCTGCGTTTCCGCCATATTGTGACAACCTAAACAATCTCCTGTCAGTGGCAGTGAAAGAGATTATAATGCATGGGCCAACTGTCACCAGCAAAAACGATTAGAAATTTTTACCAAATTTTTGAGAGAAATTTTGCATGGATAAGCCGCTAAAATAAGGCGAAATTTTCTATTCAAAATTTACTGGTGGAAGTTTGCTTCAGCGGTAATCGGAAACTGTTTATCCGATGTAAAGAAAACAGCCGCCATCGTGTGACAACCTACGCAGTTACTTCACTTGCAGCTGGTATACTGTACGGTATATGTCTCCTCCTCCTTGCTCATAACTCCATTGTATAAGTGCACGAAAGAGGTATTTTTTTCATAAAGTGGTACGAATAGAATAAAAAATAGTCCGCAGGGATGTATATATCCCGACATGTAGTAAAACGGTTAATAGTATTTTTAAATTATTGTTGCGATTTAATTATTATTACACAAAATTATTGTTGCACTTCTTATCTGAAATATTTGAAGAAAATGACTAGTAGAATTAATGAGTATAGTTGAAAGTGAAGAATTACATACTGAATCCTAAATTTTGCACGCAAATTTTTCAAAATCGAAATCTTTTAAAAGGTTTGCATTAGAAATTTAACCTTTAATTACTGCAGCCACAAATTGAATTTAAAAAATCAGACCGCATTCCCAGATAGCATGGACATTAGCAGCAAGTTTGATTTTTCTGATATTATCTTGCCGTGTCAAATTTGAATTGAGAAATTCGCAGCAAATCTCCTGCAAAGTATACCATCACCCATTTGCATGAGTAGTTTTTTTTGAAACTGATGGCAAGATTGTCTTTAATTCACGAAAGTGACGAAAGCAAAAATTCCCTCTGTTGAGAGAATAGACAATCAGCAGATATGCAGAAATTGCAGACATTTTATTCGGTTGGCACAGCTTTTTTTAAAAGCTATATTTTTCAAATATCAAGAAAGGCTCGAACGGAAGAAGTACCAATGTTACCGTAACTTGTTTATGCCGGTAAAAGCGATGCATCAAAAGACCTGATCAGGTCTATGGACCACTTCGAAAGGGGTTAAACTTATCGTGTAACAGTTGTAAACAGTCAATGTGCCATGTAAAGGTTTGCAGTATTTTTGTTTACTTGATTGCTATTAATTTGCAAAAAATTTGATACGCATGAATTTATCTTGCACGACAAGTTAGCTGCAAGTTCAAAGTATGGTGACTTTGGCGTTTGCGTTATCTTGCTGCAGTCTCGTTATGAACTTTCAGTCTTGTCATGTTGAGCTTGCTGAAGCTTTGCAGGTTTTCAAAGCAAGACTTCTGCAAATTTTCTGCAAACTAAAAATGCTATGTGGGTTATTAACGCTTTCTTACTAAAATCTATACTTGAGAGGTAAATAGCATTGTAATTGATCGCGCCATTGCCAAAGAATCCAAATGCAATTGAGAAGTAAATGAAAGGTAATACCCATACCTTTTCTAATACAGCTATCCATTATCACAGACATATGAATATGTATGAACTTCGATTAAAAAAATCCAAAATAATAAACGAAAACAAATTTTAGCCCCAAAAAAGGGAAAATAGCTAAACCGGTAAGGAGAATATTGAAAAATTGTGAAATATACAATAGAATTATCAAGCATGAAGCTTAAATTACTGTCTGTTCCACAAACATGTAGGATTTATTCCGTTCACCTGCTTTAAGCAAATAAGTTGTAAAATTTGGGATATCGTACATGTAAAACCGCAAAGTTTGAATTCATTCAAATGAATTTACCAAACATAATGGGCAAAACGTAAAAGATAAAAAAATATGCTATTGATATGCATAACTATGTGTATCAAACGAGAAGAGTATGTTCGAATTGAATGAATACAAGTTGTTGCCATACCTGCTCGTTAAATTCAAGATAATAATAAAAAATAAATAAAAGGAATGAATCAAGAAGATTAATTGAATTTGTCTCATGTCTAATGAATCACACAAAAAGGGTGAAGCCAGATAATTTTTAACGAGATAAAATATGGTGCTGTCACCTATTAAGTTGAATTATAAAAAAATTAAATATTTGGAATTAATCCAATAAACCTTTGTAAGAATATATCAAATTAATTATTGATAATAAAAGGTGAGCAAACTTACATGTAATATTGGTGATAAGTTGAGAATAATAGAAGAAAAGAAGAATAAAAATAAAATAAAATAGAAAACAGATATATATATACAGGGCTATTACAAATGATCGGCCTGATTTAAAAAAGTCATATTTTCGTAACTACTGCACATATTACAATAAGTGATACATGGATGTAAAGAGAAATATACCAAGTTTTTTTCAGTTAAAAATGTTGGATGTGTGACCCTCTTATTACATAGTCCAATCTGTAATCCAGTTCGTCCCAAACATTTTGTAGCATCATTCCGTCACTGGTTCTGAATTCTGCACAAATGCATTCTTTAAGTTCTGATAGTGTCAAAGACATTGTTTATGTACCACCAATGCCGAAAACAAACTTTTCAGAACTTAAAGAACGCATTTGTGAAGCTTTCAGAACCATTGACAGAGTGATGCTACAAAATGTTTGAAATGAACTCGATTACAGCTTGGACGTATGCCGTGCAACAAAATGGTCACACATCGAACATTTGTATGTAATATGTGCAGTAGTTTCGAAAATTTGATTTTTTGAAATAGGGTCCATCATTTGTAATAGCCCTTATATATATATATATATATATATATATATATATATATATATATATATATATATATATATATATATATATATATATATATATATATATATATGGTTAGCGAAGTTATTAAAAATATAACTTCTATTTCGAGTTTATAAAGACGCAATTAATAGTATATATCTTATAAACTTAATCACTGAAGCAGAACAAAAAAAATCCATTCTTAATTAATTAACAAATATTTTTATATGTTGTTTGAAATCAGAAATAAAATACTCTCTTCAGAAATAGATTAAAAAATTGTTGAAAATACTGTTTATAAATGTATCTTTTCTTCCCTTCAAACGAACCTGTTACTCACGATCTGCTGACTTTTCTAATTAAATATTAAGTCTAAATTGTTAAGGGTGAGCATTGTATTTTCTTTTTAGTATAATAATAAGAGCTGCAAACAGCAAATGTTCTTTTTTCTTCTAATGGAATTTTGATTTCTAAACCAGATGCTTTGATATAATTGAACTATAATCATTTGTGTCTGGAAACAACTAATTTTCGATACTAAATAAATTTTATTTAAAAAAAATGAAACTCTAAAAATATTAGGGTATGTCGCTATCATATTTCGGCTACCAATATTTTCAATAATAGTCTTCGTATTAGATTTTTCTTGCAAATTTTGTAGAAATTCTCTACGAGTATTATTGTTTTCAAATAGTGGTATCCCAAAAACTGACCGCGCCGACCCCTGAAATGTTTAAAATTAAATTTTACAAGGAATTTAGTTTAATTGTTATTTAATTTGTTAAAAAAAATTATGGAAATAAATTAATAGATACTATAATACAGGAATATTTATCGAAACAGATTTCCCACAGTTTATTAATTTTGAAACCACTGTTTCTAAATAGTAATATTTGCTTTATTTAAGACTAGCAGGACCTTGAGAGGTCATTTTGTCCCCTACAGAATGAATATATTTCGGTTCGAACCAGAAATTTCTTTATAAAATAAGTTTAAAAGACACAAAGAAGAAGAAAAAAAAGTTAAATAAGTTAAACATTTTTAAATAAAAATTCGTGTGTAAAATATTTTAATAAAAATTTAGTAAAATTTCCGGCCTTTCTAGTGTTTATCTTTGAATTTCTGTAATTAAATAAAGATAATATTGCTAACCGGAAATATTGGTATTCGAACCTAAGCAGCCGTGGGCAACTTTTTTCCGGATAAACTTTTGCATGATGTACATGTAAACAATATTTATAGGGTCAGTCAGGGCTAATAGGAGACAAGATTCCAAAATTTTCCAGTTACTTGTGGTCTTTTGACTGTAAGCTTAAATAAAAAATACTGTAATTTGTGTTTTTTTTCTTTATCTGATTATGAACAAAAAATTATTGCATAACTTAAAACTAATATTAAAAAAATTAAAACCCTATCTCATATTAGCTGCATCGAATGGGGTTAATATTAGACCGTTATGGAGCTAAAGTACATGGAATTATTAAGAAAGAGGAACTGACATATCCTAAAAATAATGAAGCCTGAACTATAAACGCTGACGCCGAGGTTGATTATTGCCGGGTCAAACTTCAACCAGTAAATTTAAATAGCAATTTTCTCCTTATTTAAAAGCCTTTTTAACGAAAAGTTTCAGTGATAAATAATGGCAAAAACAGATATTCGTTTTTACTGGTGGAAGTATACTTCGGCGGCAGTCAGACCCTGTGTTTCCGCCATATTGTGACAACCCATGGAACTATTAATAAAGAGGAACTGACATATCCTTAAAATAGTGAAGCTTCAACT
Organism: Maratus speciosus; assembly: GCA_963932465.1. Lineage (NCBI taxonomy): Eukaryota > Metazoa > Arthropoda > Arachnida > Araneae > Salticidae > Maratus > Maratus speciosus. The sequence continues at coordinate 409,258,168 of OZ010787.1, read as the reverse complement.
GTAACCGCTATCACAGGAGTTGTTTATCGACGGTGGAAACTCCCACCCGTAGGTTTATATAGATATTTTCAACTTATTTAAACGCCTTATTATTACAAAATTTCAGTCATAAATAGTGGTAGAAACAGATTTTCATTTTTACTGGTAGGAGTTTTCTTTGGTGGTAGTTAGTCCCTGCGTTTCCGCCATATTGTGACAACCATGGAAACAAACTGACAGTTTTATAAGGCATACTGACACCAGTAAAAACAAATAGAAATTTTTACGACATTTTTGAAAAAAAATTCCATGAATAAGACGCTTCTTTAAGACGAAATCTTCTATTCAATTTTACTGGTGGGATGTCTGACCTATCGGTAATCAGAAACTGAACAACCGATTTTAAAAAAGCAGCCGCCATATTGTGACAACCTCCTCAGTTACTTCACTCGCAACTGGTAGACAATACACTATATGTCTCCTCCTTTTTATTCATAACTCCATTTGACAGCCTAAACAACCTCCTGTCAGTGTCAGTAAAAATTATTGTAATACATGTGCAAACTACCAACAGTAAAAACAAAAAGAAATTTTAACCATATTTCTGAGAGAACGTTTGCATGAAAAAGCCGCTAAAATAAGGCAAAATTTTCTATTCAAAATTTACTGGTGGAAGTTTTCTTTGGCGGTTATCAGAAACTGTTTTTCCGATGTGAAATATCAGCCGCCATCTTGTAACAACCTCCTCAATTACTTCACTCACAACTGGTAGACTCTACACTATATGCCTCCTCCTCTTTATTCATAACTCCATTCTAAAGTGAGACGCCATTATTTTTAAGCGGTTGTAAGAACTAAAGAAACGCGAGAACTTTCTCAATGTTGAACCGGTTAGTAATCATTATAATGTTTCAGCTGTACTATTTATAGTTTTAATCTTTCGTAAATATTTTACACGAATTAGTATTTACAAGAAAATTTATTTGCAAACAAGTAAAAGTATATTTTCGCGTATTTAATAAAAGTGAAATTTTCATTCAAAAATTCGTGTGCTGTCAGTTAGAATCATACTTAAGATCTTACTTAAGTGTCGTACAACAAAAGCTTCAAGTCTGACAGAAAAGTTTTTATCATAAAAAATCTAAGGTTATGTAATGTACATCTTTTGGAATGTTTTTTTCCCCCTTAAACTTTGAGTGTATTCGTAATGGATATAAATAAAATGATGTATTGCTTACAAAATAATCGCAAAACCAATTTTATTATTACAAAATTTGGTTTTTTATTTGGTATGATTCACATTATCCCCAAATTTTTTTGCCTCGTATTTGCCCCGTTTAACACTACTTTTTTTTTTCTTTTTTAATAGCTTAGGAACGTATGATATTTTTAAGTTTTAGTTTGTAATTTTTTCATTTTAGATTTCAACACATTTATAGGTATTAAGTTTTCAGAAAATACTTTTTCTGATCTTAAAAAATAAAATAAAATAAAATAAATAAATAAATAAACATATATAAAAGTTAACTTTTAAAAGTAAATCTATTTACATTTTTTATTTTTAACGTTCTATAAACATTCCGAGGAAATTGCATCAAAATTACGTTGTAATAACTGTTCAGAAATATTTAAATATTGTTTATATCCTAAAGTAGGATAAAACGATGGCTAAAAACTCTTTTATTTAAGAATTTTGCATAATTCCTCCGTGTTAAACTTTGAAATACTTTGATGAAATCAGCAAAGTTTCTAAAGGTAAAACATCTATTTTGAGTTTAAAAAGACGCGATAATTCATCGATATCTTACGAATTTAACCACTGAAGCAGAATTAAAATGAAATTGTTTATAATCTTAATTAACAAATATTTTGGTATGTTATTTAAAAGTAAATAACCTTCAAATATTCATTGAAAAATTGCTTAATATTTATCGTCATCGTTTATCTATATCATTTCTTTCCTCTAAATGAACCCGTTACTCACGGTCTGCTGGCTTTTGTAACTAAATATTAATTTTAAACTCTTCATTATAACAGCTAGGTTTTGTTATTTTTCCAGTACAAAAACAGGCTTTGAAAACACTAAGTTCTCTTTTTTCTTCTAAGGAACCTTTGATGTCGAAACCAGGTGCTTTGTAATAATCGAATTATAATCATTGGTAACTTGCTGTTAGTAAGTAATTCTGATAGCAAATGCTTTTGGTATAGGAAAAATGAGGCTGTGAAATTATTTAAATTTAAATTTTACAAGGAATGTCATTTCAGTGTTATTTGTATTGCTAAAGAAGTAGAATTAAATTTATAGATTATAAATGTTAATGTATTATTTGTTTTTAACACGAATATTGTTATATTCATGTTAAAAACAAATACAAAAATACAGAAAATTAAATTAGACTGTTTAAAAGCACACAAATCTTTTAACACTAGAACTACCGATGTTAAATATATACCTAGTTTTATCGCACCCGTCAATTTGACGGATTTTTGATCATGGCTTTCATTGTAACTTTTGACTTAGTTAATGTAAATAAAAGAATATAATTTAACAAACACAACATTTAATATAATAAATCATTAATTATTAATAAAAAAACAAACAAAAACAGTTTCTATTTGCATTTATAGTAGAGCACATTTGATATGTATGAAATAATTATGAGGAACATATTTTACAAGTACATGTTAACGTAGATGAACACTTCCCACTTAGTTAATGTAAATAAAAGAATATAATTTAACAAAAACAACATTTAATATAATAATTCATTAATTATTAATAAAAAAAGAAACAAAAACAGTTTCTATTTACATTTATAGTAGAGCACATTTGATATGTATGAAATAACTATGAGGCACATATTATAAGTATATATTATCTTAGATGAACACTTGCCACAAACATATTTGTTGCATACATTGCAGGTATAAATCGCTCTGTTTTTGTTACACAATCGAATTTAGCAAGATTTGCGTTAATAAGTACTTTTTTGAGTTTTCTGGAGTAGAATCCATTACTTTCCGTTCTTGTTTTTGGGAGGAGGCTTCTTTTCTGCAGCACCTATATTCACTGGAGAGTTCTTCGGATAATTGAAATAAAAATTGTTTTCTAGCTATATTTTCATCACAAGTCTCTTTATATAAAATCCACGCATTGATTGCTTCCAAGTCCAAAATATTATAAAATACCTGCAAAGGCCATCTACGTGACCCTGCTTTTATGCTATATTTGCTGGCCATTTTGTCAACTACATCTACTCCAAACTTAGTCTTACTGTAAAACGACACAGTTGCAGGAATTTTTTTTTTTTCGATTAGAAGCAATTTTTGCGGATTTGTGTTTTGAGCTAAGAAGTAGTACTTTTTTTACGAGGCTTACTTTTGTAAATTGTTAGAACAATATCATTTGATTTGTAAAGTTTTGTGGAGAAAAGAGCCATGGTATATTTTCTAACTTTATCTATTTTCGGCAATTCTCTTTTATTTGCTCGCATAGTTCCAACGAGACTTGTTTTTTTTGTTTTGTTTTTGCCAGTAGCTTCTTTGCGAGTTGTATACTTGTAAAAAAATTATCTGTCGTTATATTTCTCCCACAATTTACAAGTTTTTTTTACAGGATTCAAAACTACAAATTCATTCAAAGGTACTCCTGATGGTCTAAGTTCATTTTTGCCTAAATAAGGAAAGCCATTTATAAGACATTTACTTCGCACGTCTACAGCTAAATTTAATTCCGAATTTTTCCGGTTTATGGGGCATATATTGCAGAAATCTGCAATACATTTTGCCTTTTTGGGAAACAGTTGTAAATCTACGCTTATATTCTGATCTCGTTTGTAACAAGCTTGGCTCTTATCAATAAAAGACTTCCACATTTCGGAAGTTAATCCAAATTTATTAGTTCGTAAACGAACACTCCTTTTTTTGTCGAAACGAATAAATTTCATAATGTCTAAAAATCTGTTTCTACTCAAAGTTTCCTGAAAGAAAAAGGTCTCCATTTTTCTGACCACAAATAGGATAATTTCAAATTTCTCGCTTCGCAGGCTCCTCGAGCATACAAAATAGCTACAAACGCATATAATTCTTCAATAGTAATTTTCCAATCGTCCATCTGTAAAACGTTTCTGGCCTCGAGTAAACTGAATCGTAATCGGAGCAAAATAGATCCCTTTATAATGGCTGTCGAACACTTTGGATCATTGAAATTTAAAAATGCCAAAGCCGTCATTTTAACGGGTCTTGGTATAAATAGGTATAGGTCATACTGATTATGGAAATTAAAGTGGGTGAGTTGAAATTGAATAGGACAATTTAACTATTCTTATATTTCATTAAAAGTCGTATCATAAAATTCTAGAACAATACATAAATTATATAAAATTTTTAAGCATGAAATTTGAAAACCGTCAAAATGACGGTCTTGGTAGTTCTAGTGTTAAAAATAACATTAAACGTTTCGAACTAAAGTTACTCATCAATAATGTAAATAAACGTGAATTCACGAGAGCTGACATAAATTCAACTTGCAGTTGAGAGTATGTGTTACAAACAAATAAACACGGAGGTGCGTATTTGAGTCAGATTAAAATGGCATATTCAGCCAGAACTGAACTAGCTTCATTGAGTAGAATTTTAGCCGATCTAATAAACCATGCCTCCAGGAAAATATGGATCGTATATACGTTGCAATATGAGTTAATGATCTTGGCCATCTCACCTCCGTGTTTAATTATTTCCGATACATGCTGTCAACTGCAAGTTGAATTTATGACATCTCTCATGGACTCACGTTTATTTGCATTACTGATGAGGAATTTTAAACAAGTTGGAAACGTTTAATGTTATTTTTAAAAGATTTTATATGCTTTTAAATTGTTTAATTAAATTGTCTGTATTTTAGTATTTGTCTGCAACTAAGTATAAATAGACCAAATATCACTTTTACTTTATATATTCATGTTTATATTTAAAAAGTTTATGAACTTGCAATATATTTTATGAAAATTGAGATAAGTCTTGACGTAGTGCAGTATAAGTAAATAGATAAACACCCCGAGGAGTTAGGATTTACAACTTTATAGCTTTAGTGCAAGTCCGGGATAGATTATACCCAAACAGATCAACGCCGTGAGCACCAGAAACAAGTGTTACATACTATTTTCGGTAGCATTAAGTGATTATCATCATTAATTAAATAAAACAACATTTTCTGTATTAAAATAGTGGTATCCAAAAAGCCGGAGACTTGGCAGCCCTGCCGTGTGCTGCTATCAAAACAATGGAGCTATCAAGAAAGAGGAGGAGGCTGATAGTTTAGTGCGTCTACCGCCAGCAAGTGAAGTAACTGAGGAGGTCGTTACAAGATGGCAGCTGTTTTTAGTTTACATTTGATCAGGGTCTGATCAACGCCAAGGCCAACTTCCAACAGTAAAAACGAATAGAATTTTTTGCTTTATTTATGACAGAAATTCTGCACGAATAAGGCATTTAAATAAAGCTGGAATTTTAGAATTAAAAAGAATAGGTTTGACTTCATATTTATCAACGTCGATTTGATAAGGAGGGCAATTAGGGTGCCAACAAAAAATTAAAGAAAAAATAATACTTGGGATCGCCTTGTAAAATAAAATACACTAAATAATCTAACTTAAAGCTAGGAGAGTCTGCGCAAATTTCAAAAGAATAATAATAAAAATTGTAAATATTATTTTTTTGCAAAACTATGCATGAATAATTTTGACTGCATTTGTTTTTTATGCATTTCCATTGTTATGTTGTTTTTATGCTGAAATTAAATAGAGCAGCAGTATTAAAACCAAGAAAACTATTTTGCGCATCTCTCCTTGCAGAATGCGCACATGGGTAGGAGAGATTGCGCACGAATATAGCAATTGTTATTAACAATAACTATAAATAAATCGTTAACAATAATAATTACACTTAAATGGCATTGTTGTAAGGTTTTTGTAAGTAAATAATATTGTATTAGGAGTGAATATTTCAACCTGATGTTTCAATAATAAAAAAAAGAATGAATTTTAACAACAGTTAAATAATTTTAATTTAAGAAGAATATTGAAATATCAGTAAAAGCAAGCCATACTAAGATTACAAAATAACATTAATCTACTTGATAACATGTTTAACTTTAAAATTACATCATTTTCATTTCCACATTTTCAATGTACATTGTTTGCTAACCGAAGTTGTCGTTGTCTACAATCAATGCACTTATAGTTGTAAATCATTCAGCTTTTGTACAATCACTTGCCACAAGCAATACATTGAACCCAGTCAGTGGTCGAAGTTGTCTCCTGGTACAGTTCCAGACATTCAATGCACTCATCCTCATTGACCTTCTTTTTTTCCCTTCAGTTTTTTTATCCCACTTTTTCTGGAAGCACCTTATCTTCAACCTTTTTTTGTAGCGGCATCCTTTTTCAGTCTTTTTTCATGTATATTTTGTGGATCAGTAACATTAGTTGTACTCTGTTTCCTTTTGATTTCGATGGCATTAAGCTACTTGGAATGGGTGAAATCTTTTCCAAAACATTGTAGATGTTAATAGAAAATTTATTTTAGTTAACATAATGAATTTATTAGCAAATTAATTGTTCATAAGTTAAAAAATATGTATAAATATTTAATTAATTGATTAACAGATGTATTATTAATTCATTAACAAAAATAATTACATAAAAAATATTTAATAACAATTGTATTATTAATTTATTAATAAAATTTTTATCTGCAAAAATTATTTTTTTGCAAATTAATTTGTTGCCAAATTTAGTTTTGATAATTATGTGTTTTTCCGAAATTATTTCAAAATTGATTCATTCATAGGTTTTACACATAATTTCATACGCAATTGCAATTCATTCAAATTTATCAATAAGCTGCGTAATCTCTCCTAGCGCTGAAACATATGGGGAAATGCGCCATCTTTCCTAAATAGCAGATGCGCAAACTCTCCCATTTTTGTAGGAGAGATTACGCAGCGTTTTATTTAAACATGGCCACTTCTAAAATGGATTGTTGGTGTTTGAATCCTTAGTCTAGGTTAGTAGTTTATAAGAAATCGTTTAAGTTCAAAATATTTTGTACTACTGGCATTCTATAAAAAATTTTGACGAACAGCTATGAAAATTCAAGCACTTACTTTGGAAAAACAAAACAAAAAAGCAATGCTTTATCTAAGATGCTTGGAACAATCAATGTGCACATTCATGTAGACATTACACTAATGTTGCTGTACAATTACCTGGAGTGACTGCGCGCGCACTCTACTCCTTCCCGTCGAATCTCTTCATGCGCGAACTCTCATATCGCGCGATCTCTCCTCTCTTTACCTTATCGTTACAGAATATACATAGGCAGACATTGTACAATATGTGTATTCATTTGTGTAAGAATAGCATTTATATTAATAGAGATATAGCGATTTATTTTAAAAATTAAAAAAATTCTTGCGTGTTTTTTGTTTATAACATACAGGGTTTTAACCAAATTTAACGCCAGTTTCAGTAAAATTGAGAAAATGTACTAGAAACAATATAGTGCAATTAGAATATAGATATATTAAATATATTTAAGGAAATGTGGGCAGTTGTATAAAATAATTTTTATCTGCGCATGCGCGAACGATAACAAGGAACTTTTTACATAATTTAATAGTCGACTCTATGGAGCAACTTATTATAAAAAAATCAGTCAAATATCATAAAAATTCAGAGAGATATCGGCGTTAGAGTGAACTGTTTTTTTAATTTCTCACTAAAACTCGCTGAATGATAAGGGATTGTCCACAAATTGTTATTTTTAAATTATCTGACAGCGTTTGGAGCAAGATGAATGAGTATTCGAATAAAAAAGAGTTATCAAAATCAAAGCATCCGTTTCAAAACAAATCGCCAAGTACATGCTGGTTTTTCAAGGAGAACTAAAGTGTCAAGAAAAAATGAAAAATAGCATACAAAGTAAGATATCGGACTACATTTAAAATGCGATTTTTGTCTAAAATTTTTGTATTACATTTTATTAAAGCCCGCATTTTTACCTTTCCAAATCTGCGCTTACATTTATTAAACAATAAATAAAACTTAAGTTATCAGAATTTAAAAACTACTTGATAGCTGAGAATGAAACCGGAAGTGCCAAACGTTTCAGCGTAATTTTTTCCCCTTCGTACAAAAGCTGCCAAAACTGTCTTTTAAATATAAATGGCACAAAACAAATGATATTGATCAATAAGTACAGTAAATTTCCAATTCACATAACTGTCAAGTAAATGTTAAATAAAGTTTAAAATAGTCAAGTAAATGTTTCAGTTAAATAAATGTATTTTATGGTTAGTTGATTTTTGACGGCTGATTATCAACTCGAGGGATAAGTGCCCTCCGTGGGGGTCTTTCTAAGGGAACCTAACCCGTATTTACGCATGGAAATCCAAGGTTCCGAAGAAAACCAGGAAAACTCCGAAACGGTTAGGCCGACGGGCGGGATTAGGTTCGAACCCAGCACCTCCCGTCTACCAGCTTCGAGAGCAAAGCCTCTCAGCCACTGGTGGGGCTGTATTTTATGGAAAATGCATTTTTCTGTGAAAATTTCATACGCAAAACGTAATTTCCCAAAAAGCTATTGAAATATCACTATAAAAATCAAATTGCAAGTTATTGATTTATAACTCATGAAAAATGTATAATATATCTTAGATTTTAGTTTATTATCTTCACCATTGCCATACAAATTACGTGTATACAGAAAATACATATATATGCGATAGAATTTACTGTAGAGTGTTTTGCATATTGGGCTAAATTTCACAAAATTTTACCATAAACTCATTAATTCACCTAAATGTAATCAATGTATGGACAATTAGTCCAGTCAAATTGTCAAAAATAGATGCGAAAATTCTGCTAGAAGATTTTATGTATTTTAAGAGTTTATGGGGATGCTAATAACAGGAATTAATTGTTTTCCAACAAAATATCTCGAGGCTAAACTTTGTGGAGCCAAAAAACCGCGAAATTTTTGGACTTTTTTCAGTTTTTTGCCTATAACTTGAAAATTATAAAGTTTTTGTGTACCATACTTAATTACAAAAAGAAAGAACATTAAACTCTCTACAAAATTTTATAATAAAAACGATTTTCTAAACTCATTACCAAGCGCGCTACAGCTTTCTGAAAAAGACACTTTTTTTCTAACTTTGTGGAAAATCTCAAAAAGCAACATTTGACACCATACTTTATTCATTTTATCCTCTGTAATGTAACTTGTTTATATTACAGGTTTTTGCATGGTAGCAATAACGGTTAGCGATAACGGTAACATTGTAAAATAATTTGAAAACATTGTAATTTTTTTTTTTTTTTTTTTTTTTTTTTTTTTTTGTATTTAGAACTTAAGTGGAGAACATTAATAATTGGTATTTACATGAATATAAGTAAGATTTACGGTAAGATTTTTAATGTATTTAGTAACTTCTGGAGTGCTTGCGGGTTGATGGATTTGTTCCGTACTCCACTGTCAAAGTCATCGTCGTTGCTGATTTGGTCGATGGTTTCCAACGTACCAGCTTCATCATCCTCTTCTTCTGGGTAAAAAATGTCGTCCACATTTTCGCAGTTGATCCCGTTACAGTTTTTGCAAATTGCAGAATATTTGTGTCCTGATTTTTGGCAAGAACACGCCTTGCTTCACCCTTTTATACAGCTACATGAGACGACATGCAGTAAGGATTCAGGTGCTGGGTTTTGTCACATTTAAACTGGCTGAAAGAGACCGTCGACCTCCAAACCCAACCCCATTCTTCAGGGGATGTTGTTTCCTAGCCAAGCTTGTACCTGACAATAACATCGGAGGAAATGATGCTGCGCAGCCTCTTGCGTTGGTGGTAGCCTTGCAAGATGAAGTTTGATTTTAGTGGTAGCCTTGCAAGATGAAGTTTGATTTTAGTGGTAGCCTTGCAAGATGAAGTTTGATTTTAGTGGTAGCCTTGCAAGATGAAGTTTGATTTTAGTGGCAGATTTAGCAAATAACGGGAACATCAAGGTGTTCAATGCCTGTGTGGTGTCTATGCATCCGCTGTATAGTGCAATGATGAATTTTTCTCCAGCCTTGATGATTTCTTGGCGGGTTGACTGTGATTTATTGAACACACAGGCTATTTCCTTAAGGGGATCGTGTTTTTTCAAAGTGTTACAAAACTTTGACTTTCCTTGCCCAAAAAGAGCGGATGTTGTATTGCATCCTCTGACTGCATGAGTGAAAAGAACATAGTTATAACTGTATTTGTATGACATTGTTGAAAACCACTTGGTTTCGATGTTACCTCTGCCTGGATTTTGGAAAAACAGATTTTTGAGTTGATATCCCAAGCTCGTCATGATCACGAGAGTCGTAATGATCTTCCCCGACAATACTATATTTTCAAATTCTTCGGCACTTGAAATGGCTGATGTAACAATCATGACATCAGTGTCTTCTTCTGCCTGGTCAGCTTGAATTCTGTTATTTTGTAACTCTGTTTTAAGAAGTTAAATGAAGCGATTTCTGTTTCTTTCTTGGACTAGAAATTTGTCGTGACGGAAGATTTTGATTGACACTAGTTAGTTTTTGTTTTATCGCGCTATCGTCCTCTTTCGTACTATGCAAAACTATGTTGAATGTGTCAGTAATGTTTTGGTTAACGGCTTTTTTTTTTAAAGTGTTAATTATTAATTAATTGATTTAATTATTATTATCCAACTATATTTGTATTATATTATTCTGTTAACATTTTTTAACTAATTTTGCAGTCATATCCCATTATGAATGAAAAATTAATCGAATTGTAAGGATACAGATAAATCAGACCATCCTACAATTCAATGATGATCATGAAAATTTTAGTAATGGACACCCTACAAAAATAAATATTTTTATTTAACCCTGTGATCGTCGCGCCCGATACATTCACAGACAAATTGCCTGTAATTGTATCGGGTTCGACGATTAGGGGTTAAGCATAAAAGGTGATAATACATCAAACAAAACATCTAAACTTAAGATACAGTTATACTAAATTTAAAATTTAATAATGTGTATATTTGTAATCTATAACAAGGTCAATTTCACATGATCTAATGCTACAGAAAATACGCAGTTAATATTACACAACTTTACCATGATTTTTGTATTACCGATCTGAAACAAGCTGTTTTTTCATGTGTATAACTTATTTTCGGCAAAAGGTGAAATTTTAAAGAAAACTGGAAAAGATTTCTTTTTAAACTATCAAAAGTAAAATGTGGTAGAAAAACGGAAAAAATCGTCATACGGACACATTTAAACGTACGCCTAATACCTAAAAAGCGCTGTAGACTTAAATAGCACTAGAAATCGTACAACTTATGAGAAAAACGCACAGTTTGACAACCCTACCTTCTACCCACCCTTCTTGAAAATTTCCCTCCTTAATTATCTGTCACTCCTTACTCGTCAATAGGTACATTTCATTTCCACAGTTAGTGATGAAAAGAAATTTTTTTTGGGATAGGAGGCGAAAAATAGGTCACTTTCTGGGAAGTTAAAAAAAAGTATTGTTTTCAAAAAGCCGTAGCACGCTTAGTATTGGGTATAGAAAAACGTTTTTAATGAAATTTGTAGAGCATTTGAAGTTCTTTCTTTTTGTAAGTATGTACGTCACACAAATCTTTATAATTTTCAAGTTATACGCAAAAAAATGAAATAAGTCCGAAAATTTCAATGGTGTTTGGCTCCACAAAGTTTAGCCTCAAGATATTTTGTTGGAAAACAATTAATTCCTGTTATTAGCATCCCCATAAGCTCTTTAAAAACATAAAATCTTCTAGCAGAATTTTTGCATCTATCGGCCCTTTTTCTGACAATTTGACTGGACTATATATTTCCTTTTCATCGTAGTTTAGAGTCAAAATCTGCCAAAACATAACTGTAAATTATAATTAAATAGCTTTTTGAAAATTCTTGCTCCGAACGCTGTCAAATAACTTAAAAATAACAATTTGTGGACAATCCCTTGTCATTCAGCGAGTTTTAGTGAGAAATTAAAAAACAGCTCACTCTAATGCCGATATCTCTCTGAATTTTTACAATATTTGACTGATTTTTTAAATAAGTTGCTCCATAGTGTTGACTATTGAATTATGCAGCAAGTTTCTTGTTACCGTTCGCTTATGCGCAGATAAAAATTATTTTATATAGCTGCCCATATTTTCTTAAATATTTAATATATCAATATTCCAATTGCACTATATTGTTTCTATTTCATTTTGCCATTTTTTGTGAAACTGGCGTTAAATGTGGATAAAAACCCTATATGTTATAAGCAAAAAACATGCAAGAATTTTTTTTATAAAAAAAAATCGCCATATCTCTATTAATATACATGCTATTCTTACACAAATGAATACACATATTGTACAATGTCTGCTTATGTATATTCTGTAGCGATAGATGATTTCGTGCATTTTATTTTACGGGTAATCTCAAGTATTATTTTTTTCTTTAACTTTTTGTTGGCCCCTAATTGTCCTCCTTATCAAATCGACGTTGATAAATATGAAGTCAAACCTGTTCTTTTTAATCCTAAAATTCCAGAAGACTCTGACAATTATATTTTAAAATATACGACAAAATGTCTAAAATTGAAAGTTGCCGGTCATTAATTGCCATATAGTGTATATATTTTGGCTTTCTATAAAACAAAATTGCAGAAAATGCATCAAGATGAAATTTTAGTGAATTTTTACAAAACCTGTAGCCGACATGCTATTGATGTGCAATAAAAAAAGACGAAACCACGTTTGTATAAAAATCATACGTAATACCAACGTGAAAACTTTGAAATAAATAAAGGCGTTAATGACGATAAAACATATATCTTGAATTTAAAAAGAAGCAATGAAATACTTAATTCAATCACTATTATTTTTTAAGACTTTAATCACTGGAGCAGAATTAAAATGTGATCGTATTTAATCTTTATTAATTAACAAATATTTTGATGAGTTATTTGCAGGTTAAAAAATGCTTTCTTTAGACATTGATTGAAAAATTGCTTAAAATTTGACTCTGTTTATCTATAAATCTATTACTTCTTCCCTTCAAGTTAGGAAAGGCCTGCTGGTTTTTGCAAATAAGTGTTAAACTTAATCTATTCCAGTGGATTGTGCATCAGTTTTCTACAAGTATTATTATGTTATAATTTTCACCTTATTTAATACTTGAACGTTATATGATTAAATGAGGTCAAATTTAGTATATAATACTACTGGTAGTAAAGTGATCCAGCGCCCCATGACGCTACTTCCCCGATCTGTTCAGGTTGAAAATTCTTTTTAGCATAAAAATAAGTATTGTAAACTAAGTTTTCTTTTTTCTTCTAAAAAAGTTTTGATGTCGAAACCAGATGCTTAGTAATAATTGAACTATAATAACTCATTTTTGATAACAAATGACTTTTAGCTTAGCAAAAATGTAGAAATATTTATAATTAAATTTTATAAGAATTTCGTATGAATGTTATTTACATTGTTAAAATAATATGTTAAAAATTTGAAAGATAAAAGTAATCAATATTTTCATTTATGTCGTATTTGAAAAGCTTGTAAAATATTTCAGTTTATCAATATGTACACTGGTGAGCAAATATTAAGGAGGAAGTTGATAAATTAGCATGAAAGTCGAAAAAGGCAACAGAACGGACTGAAAGACCAATCAGGAGATAGATCAGGGACCGATGCAGTCGGGCATGCGCATATATGGCCTATAACATGAGAACAGGAGGTCGGAAAAGTATAAAGCACAGAGGGGGTGGATACTCAGCAATTCGGCGAAATCTATTGCACGGTGTACAGTGATTTCAACAAAGGTTTGTTGCTACTACTCTGTGACATGGCCAACAGGCAATCCATGAGATGTCATCTGGGTGACTTTACCAGAGGTCGCATCATTGGGAGGTTGGAAAAAGATCGAAGCGTGGCAAGTGTGGCGGAAGAGTTTGGGTTCTCTCACAGCATCGTTTCACGAGCCTGGAGAGCATTTCAAACGATAGGAACAGCTGTCCGAGTATTCAGTAGTGGTCCACTACGAGCAACAACAAAGGCGGAGGGCCGCTATATTATCCTACAGGCGAAAAGAAACAGGTGACAGACAGCTGGATGAATCGGTAGGCACATAGAACATACTACTGGACTTCGGATATGACGTTTTACCATGGCCAGGAGGCTGCACAAAAGTGGTCTATACGCACAGCGACCAGTACAGTGTCTACCATTAAAGCCAGCTCATCGGAGACGACGGTTTCTGTGGTGCCAGGAACACAATAACTGGACACAACTAGAGTGGGGTCGAGTACGCTTTACGGATAAGTGCCAATTTAGCCTGACGAGCGATTCTGCTGGTATACACGTCTGGCGAGCGCAAGGATCAATCAATCACCTCTCCAACATCATCGAAAGGTAGCGTTTTGGAGATGCCGGAGCTCTCGTTTGGAGCGGTATCATGCTTAGTAGCCGTAAGAATCTCCACGCCTTCCGAGGAGATCATGTCACTGGCGTCTGCTAATATACCGATATTCTCTCGCCTCACGTGCGTCGGATTAGAGGTGCTGTGGGTTCAGATTTCCTCTTCATGGACGACAACGCTGCACCTAATCGTACAGTGGCTGTCGCAGAGCTCTTGGATAGTGAAGATATTCAACGCATGAATTCGCCGGTGAGGTCCCCTAACCTAAATCCCATAGAACACATGTGGGACCTTCTCGGGAGATGCTTGGCAGCAAGTGACCAGGCGCCAGCAATGATTCGTCAGCTGCAATTGGCGTTATAAGAAGAATGGAATTCAATGCCGCAACAGACAACCTAGTCCTCAGCATGGATAGACGTTGTAAATCCTGCATCGTAATCAGGGGTGACCATATCCCCTATTAAAGACTGAATTGTTTCTGCCAGGTTTCTGTCAGATGGACGTTTCTTTCTCATCTGCAGTTGTGCTCCACGTTACCTTTTCAATAAAGTGCTTTTGTATCCTTTTGATTCCTTGTTTATATGGTTTTGATCACTGGTCCCTTATTTTCAAATCTTGGAGATCGTATGGTATGTTTTTAGGTCGATGTAGAAAACTTCTGTACGACGTGACATTCGAAAAACCACCTCGTTCTAAATTTTTGCACACCAGTGTATATATGTAATTTAAGATTTTCGAAGTATTCATAACTGTTAAATTTACCGAATAATTATTTTGGGATCTTAATAACTTATAAAAATGCATAAAAAACAAATGATAAAACAAATAATTTTATATTTTCATTTTCTGATTTTTCGAATGCAAAAGATTGAAATGCTTTAACATGAATGGCGAAATTACTGAAGATAAAATATCTATTTTGAGTTTTAAAAAACATAGCGAATGATAGCTATCTTATGAATATAATCACTAAATTTAAATGCCATTGTTTCCAATCTTTATTAATTTACAAACATTTTTATATGTTATTTGAAAGTTAAAAAATATATTTTTTCTTAATGGGAAAAAATTCTGAAAATTTATTGGCTCCGTTTATCAATAAATATATCATGCCGTCCCTTCAAATGAACTTGTTACTCATGGTCTGCTGGGTTTCATAATTAAATATTAAACCTAAACTGTTTTGGGTAAACATTAAATTTTTCTTTTAGCAGAAAAACAAGTATTGAAAGGAGTAAGGGTTGTTTTTTCTTCTAAGTTTTGATGCCGAAACCAGGTGTTTTGTAATAATTGAACTATAATAATCTGTAACTGCCTAGAAATAACTAATTTTCGATTACAGATGACTTTCAGCTGAGCAAAAATGAGGTGATAATATTTTTTAGAATTTAATTGTACGAAGAATTTTGTTACAATGTTATTTAAATTTTTAAAAAGAGCATAGAATATTGATAGGTAATAAATGTAAACATTAGTTACATTTATGTTGTATTTGTACTTAAAAGCTTATGAACGTTAAATATATTTCAGTTAAAGAAATCTTTTTCTTTTTAATTTCATATTTTCAAAGCATTCATAACTGTTAAGTTTACCGAATAATCTTTTTTGTGATTTTAGTAATTTATAAACATACATATACGTAGAATTTTCAAAATAAATCAGTTTATGTTTTTATTTTCAAAATTTTTAATGCCAAAGATTGAAATTCTTTAACATGTATAGTGGAATTAATGAAGATAAAACATCTATTTTGAGATAAAATTATGAAAACTAATTGGTGCCATTTATTTAATACATATTTTACTTCTACCCTCCAAATGTACCTGTTACTCATGGTCTGCTTGGAATTGTAGTTAAATCGCTGCTATCGAAATAATCAAGGCCATAAGACACGAGGGTGACGTCATCACTAATCGACCGACTTCTCACTAGTGTTGGAAGTGACACAGGAAAATTTGGAATAGCAATTTCCTTTTATTTTATTTGTAGAATATCTATCATCTTATAAAACAATAATAACTAATTAAACTTACTGGTGAGAATTTGCAATCCTCCAATAAAGAATCAGCCAGATTGGGCAACACCGTGGTATTCCGCATCTGGCTGACTTTTTATTTAGAGATTCCGAATTCTCACCAGTAATTTTAAATAGTAATTATTATTTTATAAGATGATAGATATTCTACAAATAAAATAAAATTGCTATTCAAAAATTTCCGGTGTGAATTCCAACACTAGTGAGAAGTCGGTTGATTAGTGATGACGTCACACTAGTGTCCCCTGGCTTTGAGTATTTCGATGGCAGCGGTTAAATACTAAACCTAACTTGTTTAGGTGAGAGTTAGATTTTCCTTTTCAGCAGAAAAACAAGTATTGAAAATACACTGCTCAAAAAAATTACGGGAGCAAGCAAGAAAGTGAAGAGAACAGTGCAAGACAGCCATGTACGGGCATAAAATAGATAGTACACGTGTGTCAATGCGCAATACAGAAAAAAAGACGCAAAGAATTTGTAAGGGAGCTTTTATTCTTTGAAAAGATGGAAAGAACATGAAAAAAGGGTTTAGGACAACAATTGGGTATATGAAAATGATAAAAAAAAGTATTGTTTAGAAATGATGAAAGATTTTTAATATGGCGCGTGGTCTCCTCGAACAGCTAAGACTGCTGCACACCTGTTTTCCATGGATGCGATGAGGCTATCGATACGATTTTGGGGAATACTGTTCCACTGCTCAAGAATTGCAATCTCCAAGTCCCGGACAGTAAAAGGAGGCCTTGGTCTCGCAGCAACGCGTCGTCTGAGTATGTCCCAAACATGCTCGATCTGATTTAGGTCAGGAGAGCATGCTGGTCATTCCATACGCTGTATTGTTTTAGCTTCAAGCATGTTTTCCACAAAACGAACTGTATGAGGTCTGGCATTATCATGCACGGAAAAAAAGAAATAACTAATTGCTGCAACATAAAATACGACATGAGATCTCCGTATCTCGTCTGAATAACTTCGGACCGTCAAAGTGCCATTCCGAATGATATGCAGGCCCGTACGTCCACCTATGCTGATTCCAGCTCATAGCATCAACCCACATCGTCTGTAATGTGATCTTTCATGAACAATTGCTAGATTATTTTGAGTGCCTCTTTCTCTCCATGCCAACAGATGTCACATCCAGACTGAATCGGGACTCGTCTGTAAACAGAATTTGACTCCAACAACATTGCCTGCAAACTCGATGTTGTCCGCCTAGTTGCCCGCCTTCTTTGGGCCGCACAGTTGCTTGAGATCAACGGAATACAGACCATTGGCTTACGTGCATAGAGACTACCCTGATGAAGCCTATTTCGGACTGTTTGGCTGGACAACCTTCGTCATGTGGCCAAGAACAACTGTGTTTACAGCTGAGTAGCATTGTCCGTTCCGTCTCGACGAGCTGTTAACAGGGTATATTGGTCATCAGTTTCTGTTGTAGCACATGGCCGACCTTGCCCTTGTCAATGTCTACCATTCCATGTGTCTTGGAATCGATTCCGCAGCCTTGCATTGACACTTCTTGCGACCCCAACAGCGTCCGTTACACTTCGTTGTGTTTCCCCTGTTTCAACTGTTCCGATAACATACCAAGCCATGGATTCCGTTAAATCATATTATTGTGACATTTTCAAGTCACCTTTTCTCAAAACACAAGCTGATCAACTGAATTTTACAACTGAGACAGTGAAACACACCTTTCTGCAAAATCCCGATTTCTGCACTTATCTCCTTTTTCTAGTTTTTGATGTCATAAACTTTAATTTGCATGTGAAGTTTTTTTAAATCTGTTTTCTACTACGCTCTAAATTATGGATGTTTTATTTTACGTTACTTATCGGTGTAAATATTTGCGTAATTTTGTTAAAACCATGTGCTCCCCTAATTGTTTTGAGCAGTGTAGAAGGGTTATTTTTTCTTTGAACTAAGACTGCGGCACAGTGTTTAACTACTCTTTTAAAAGGGTTACTCTGGTAGACCAGATAGTTTTGAGATTTTGGCGTGCGATCGTGGTATTCAAAATTCTAACATTTGTGCGTGAATGAGATCTGTTTTCTCTTTTCTTTAAGTTTCGAAAATTGCGTATGTATCTAAGGGAATCTGGTTGTCATTGCAATGATATGTTAACATAACTGCCAACTTTTACGCTTTTTTCCTACCACTAAAATTTAAAAGAACATTTTCCCGCATTTAATTGGCGAAATCTGCAATTAAATAAGTCAAAATTTTCTTTTACATTTTAGTGGTAAGAAAAAAGCGCCAAAATCAGCAGCTATGTGTTAACCCTTTAATCCTTTCTGGCGCGGATTAATTCTGTTTATAAACTGGTGAAATGATGAACTAACACCAGAATTTATAAACGAATTTATTAGAAATTACGAATTTGCTTAATTTCCCGTACGCTTTATAAGGAAAATTTTAATTAAATATTCTGGGTGCCAGTAAAATAAAAATTAGTTGTCCTCTTTTAAAGACACCGCCCACGAAAAGGTTAATAGACGTTTTAATTATGTTGCTAAAATGTTGAAATGATGCAGCGCTACCAGAATTTAAGAACAAATAAATTTGAAGGTAATTAAATGCTATTCGTAAGATACACTATAAAAGCTAAGTTGTATTGAAATATTTTGGGTCAATAAGTAATTTGATGATTAGATTTAAGTGGAAAACTACCTCCCTAATATAAAGGGTTAATTAGGTAACAGTGGTTGTGTAGTAGATATATACATTGCAGTAGTAGATGGGTTCAGTGGATTAGGAACGCATCTGGCCACGGGTTAATTCTCTCATGCAGTTGAGTCACATTTTAAATTCAAGCAGATTTTCTGATTAGCAGTTTATAAAGAATATTTGGCAATGAGTTTTTTCCCAATTTGGTAAGAAGTTAAGCTTTCTTCTATGAATAAAGCGCCATCGGAATTTACAGTATATTATGTTATATTAATAATGTATGTTAGCTAAAGTGAATTCCTTAGGTTCCTTAGAACAAACTATGAGGACTTTTGGAGCCGAATTAACCCCTTAAAGGGCAGTGGGACACATATATACCGGTTAATTTTAATCCCACATGCCACAACGATACCGGAGATTTAGTATAAAATTTTGCTTTTATAATGTACATGAAAAAAGCTTTTACTTATTCTCAAATGCATTTGTTTGAAAATCCTCGTGTCCTTCAATCATTTCAACATTTTAGCAATAGAAGTTCATTGTCTCTGAAAGATTGAAGTGAGATAAATTTAACAAGTTTTGGGAAAGAAATCTCCTCCTCTAAGCTTTTCGTAAATTGAGCTTGTGCTTTGATTGTCTGATGTAAATCTACCCGCTCCAATGATAATTCCCTGTTTACTGTTATACATAAATTATTGTGATTGATTAAATCTGTCTCACCATTTTCTTTCACGTTGACAAATTCAAAGGGTTTATCACAAATGGTGCCTGAACAGTTTATGAATTCGGGCCATTGGACATTGTTTCGGGAATAAATTTTAGTGATGTCATAAATGTCTATCGAACTGATTTCGAATCTAGGCGGTTTGACATTGTTTCGCGAAATTATTGTAGTGGTGTCACAAATGGCGATTTAAATTTTCTCGAAGCCAAGTCTCTAACAAGTCCTACGCTTTTTTATACCACGAAAATTTAATAGTAAATTTTATCTTTTTTAATCGCCGTAATCTGCCGATTAAATAAAGCGAAAATTTGTATTAAATTTTTGTGGTACAAAAAGCGAAAGAGTTGGCAGCTATGCTCTAGACGTTGTGCATAGAGCTTATTTTAGAGGATGAAAATGAATTTATCTTAACCCCTTGAAGGGCGGTGATGCCATCACGGCATCACATAATTTTAATCACTAATTGCCTCATTCGCACCGAAATTTTATAATGAAAATTTCACCTTTATTAAGTACGCGAAAATATGCTTTTACTTGTTTACAAATAAATTCCCTTGTAAATACTGGTGTCATTAAATTATTTCAACATTTTATGAATACAAGTACCTTGCCCCTGAAAGGGTTTAACCTTGAAAAAAATATATCCTGTATAATGATATCACTGACAAAAATAGGTATTTGTTACTGAAAGGATTGTTGAAAGGGGATTCTCGCCATAGCATGAAAACATCGGTAAAATTTTTGTAAATGCTCAAACTAAAAGATATGAGCATACATTTATTGAGTTGTCATTTCCAGCTGTACGTGACAAAAGTAGTTTACGGAGGCAAATTATATTGCAGGGCTCCCACTCGGTCCGTTTTTTGAAAACCACTTTTAGTTAAAGAAAAATCTTCTTTATAAATTTCGTAGAATCATAGCTAGAAGAGCGTTTTTCTTGCAATAGTTGCAGAAACCTACCACGAATTTCTTTCTAAAAAATTACTGGTTTTTAAACAACCGACCACTGAGATCCCTGATATTGTAATCAGCTGAATGTTTTTCAAAAAGGTCTAAATTTTTCTGGCATAAATTGCAGCTTAGAAATAAATTGGTTCTAGACTTTACTTTTGAGGACTAAAAATTAATGCGAAATCGAAATTCGGATGAACCATATGAATTGTTACTGAAATATAAATGTAGACATGGCACTAATCGTGGTGGAGTATCTGCTTGCTCGGGACAGAAATGGACTCGCGGTAATAAATTTAAGGGGTCTCAGGAGTCTTACTTTTTACCTGACGGTGCAATTTAGCAACATGTCACATTTAATTTTTTTTCTCAGTCTCTATAAAACATAAACGCATAAAAATGTTAATATAGACAACCTAATATCTCTTCTACTTGAAATAATTTTTTCAATATTCTATATTGAAATTTTATTTTATTTTTTTATGTTTAATTTTGATTAAAAAAAAATTAAAATTGTTTTTTGACTTGCATGCACTGCGCGCAAGACTGTAGCAAAACTATTGGTTCAAGAGCCCCCCCCCCCCCCCCAAATATTGATAATGATGTAAAACTAATGTATCTTGTACGTATACTTCATTTTTAAGCAATTTATTTATTTATTTTGTTTGAAATTTAAATTTCAATTATAAAACTTTGAAAAAAATCATCATTTTATTGAAAAATTGCCAATTTTAAATAATCAATGCAATTATAATACTAAATTTGAAGTATAAGTTATTCTTTACCTTAAAATAAAGATATTTACCAAGTTTCATGCAAATTACTTTATTAGTTTGTGAAAAATGTTGCGCGCAGTGCATACAAGTCAAAAAACAATTTTAAATTTTTTATCAAAACTAAACATAAAATATAAAATAAAATTTCAATATAGAATATTAAAAAAAAATATTTTAAATAGAAGAGATATTAGGTTGTCTATACTAAAAATTTTATGCATTAATGTTTTATAGAGACTGGAAAAAAATTAAATGTTACATGTTGTTAAATTGCACCGCCAGGTAAAAGTAAGACTCCTGAGACCCCTTAAATCTTTACCTTCACGTGGGTTTGGAAATGAGGGTAATGGAAATGGTTTTCGAGGAAGGAGTAGAGAGTTTAGAAGTGGCAATCAAAATGGTTATAGGAATGGTGAAAGAAACTTCCAAAATGCTCGTAATAATGGTGATAATACTTGAAGCATAGCTGCCAACTTTTCCACTTTTTTGTACCAGAAAAAATTAATAGAAATTTTTGCCTTATTTAATCGGCAGATTACGGCGATTTAAGAAGGTAAAATATACTATAAAATTTTTGTGGTACAAAAAAGCGTAAGATGTTGGCAGCTATGCTTGAAGGGATGATGGTAGAGGAATTAGGGGAAATTTTCGAAATTATCACAGAGGTAGAAACTCCCTCCTTGTCGTTTAACCCTTTCATGGGCAAAGTACTTCCATTGCTAAAACATTGAAATGAATGAATGACACTGGATTTTACGCACAAATTTATGTGGAAATAAGAAAGAGCTATATTTCACCTACAGAATAAACGAAAATAATTCTAAAAAAGTTCTGGTATCAAAAAGGCATTTGGGAATTAAAATTAAGTGTTTTCGTAAGGATACCACCGCCCCTGAAAGGGTTAAGACAGCTGGGTATAGTTAAATGTAATGAGCGTAGATCTCAGATAAGGATGCAATTTAAAAAGAATTCTGCAAAGTTATGAGCCTAGTCACGCGGTCACGCAGCACTAGTCACGCGGAGGACCTCGAACGCTAATGTTAAACGTATGGGAGAAATGTTTACAGATTTCTCGCTCGCAGTTTAATAATTTTAAATGATTATTTTTTGCACAGGATGCCTGAGGTCAATAACTTTTATTGTGCATTTGCACTTTTTCGAGTTTGATTACAGTATTTTTATATGAGGAAAGCGTCACTTTCAGAACTGGCTCTAATCGGTTCCAAAAGTGAAAGTATCCACATATAAAAATACCGTAACCAAAATCGAAAAAGTACAAACGCACAATAAAATTTATCGACCTCAGGTATTCTATGCAAAAAAATTATTTAAAAATATTAAAATGCGAGCGAGAAATCTGTAAACAACGCTCCCATTGGATTAATATTAACTTGAGCGTTTCTTCCCTTCTGTAGTTTTAAATTCTGTTTCTGTAAATCCGACTTAACTTCGGGAGTTGTTGATAGTATGAATGGTATAGGGATGGGATTGTGGTGAAAAGTATTTCGATACGAGGGTTGAACCTTGTTTTGTTTATTATTCAATTTATGATAATTATTTTAGGTATAACAAAGTAAAATATCCGAACCTTATGGTTTAGTCTTCTCAACGTTCAATATGCGTGAATAGTGGGGTAATGGATATATATGTTGAAATTCGTTCTGTTTAAACCATAGGGAAGTTTCAGGTGATTGAGAGGTTAAATGTATATTGTATAGTCGTCGATTGTATGTCGAATAGATAGGTAGATCTATTCTTCTATAAGTCTAATTTTTTATAGAAAACTTTTTTTTTGTAATATATATGAAAATACTCATAATGTCGACTCATCACACTTTTCTTTTATTTAGAAGAGAGAGTCTTAACCCTTTCAGGGGCAAGGTACTTGTATTCGTAAAATATTGAAATAATTGATTGACACTAGTATTTACAAGAAAATTTATTTGTAAACAAGTAAATGTATATTTTCGCTTACTTAATAAAAGTAAAATTTTCATTAAAAAATCGGATGCCAATGTGGCAATTAGGGATTAAAATTATGTAATGCCGTAGCGGCATCACCGCCCTTCAAGGGGTTAATGCGTCTGAGAAAATTTATTTTAGCCACATCACCGGCAGCAGGCATAAGGAAACAGTGCATTTACCCCCGACTTATCTTGGGGCAAACGTTGAAGTGGTTAAGGAATTTATACTGAAGTTTAGAGAATTTTTTTCAAAAAGCCGAGGCTCAATCATGTCGCTTTGCATGAGTTGAAAACGGGTAATGCCGCGCCTGTGGTTGCAAATCCTACAAGTATGACCAAGTTAAGCAGAGTTAATTATCATAGCAACAAGGTGTTAGACCAGAGGTGGCCAACTGTGTCACGCCGCACACCACTATTTTTTTAAATAGCCGACTTCTTGAATCGAAGAGATTCGATGATTAGATAAGGCAAAGATTACTGTAAAAGTTTAGTGGTGTCTAGCGTGCCACAGTTAGCCACCCCTGTGTTAGACGATGATATGATAATGCCTATTGTTTCCCCCTTTGCGTCACCAGTAGTTTTGTATGGAAAAAAATAACAGGAAAAATTCTGATAATCCAGAGACATAGAAAAACTATCACGCAGTGTCTCCAGTTTTAATTTTCAGTAATAGATGACATTTTCGCAAATATAACAAATGTTCCTGTCCGTTTTAAAATTAACATCTTTTTTTTTTTCAAATTCTACTGTAGCTAGAGGATATAGCTAAAACAGCTTTTATTACTAAAAATGTCTGCCTCGACATAAAATGGATAAGTTTTGGTTTATCTGGGGCGCCATCCACCTTTCAAAAAGCCGTGAATAAAATCCTGAAACATTTATTAGGTAAAAGAGTGTTGGTCTATCTGGACGATATTATCGTCATGGCGGTCACTTTTGAATAGCATTTAAAGTTTCTAAAATGAGTCTTAACCATATCACTTAATTCTAGTTTAACAGTAAATTTAGAGAAAGGTAGATTTTTTAAGGCGGGAAATAAAGTATTTGTGTGTTAAAATTATTCAGAACGGAATCAAAACTAATTCGAAAAAAAAACCAAAAAAACCCGCGGCGTTTACTGGTTGTAAAACATATTCTCGAATGGGAAAATCCTGCTACTTTCCCAAAATGAGAGAAATAGTGCTCGAGTATATCGTCGGTATCATGTCAAACTATCCAATATGAAAACAGTGTTGCCAGTGGGCTACTATTTTTAAATTCAGATTTCTTGATTGGTACCCCTTTTTTGAAACAGTAAAATTCGCCTTATTTAATGACATATTAATTAAAGCGAAAAAAGGGGAATTTTGCCATTTGAGAAAAGTGGTGCCAATCAAGAAATCTTAATTTTAAAAAAGTAGCCCACTGGAAATTCTGTTTTCATATTGAATAGTTTGACATGGTACCGACGATATCGCCAACTGCAGTACCTGCCAAATGTTTAATTACCGTAATGTAGTTTCAGCTATTAATAGCAATTAAAGTAACTTACCCCATAATGTAGGTGTGACTCGACCTAATTGGCCCGTATCCAATTTCTAATCCTGAAAGTTATAGATATGTCCTTGTAATAGTAGGTTATTTTATTAAAAGGGTAGAATTCGTTCCCTCAGAAAGACTTCAGCGAGAGAATATCGCTTGTGCTGTTTTCGTTAACTTCGTTTTCTAAATATGGTGCACCTCTAAGATTTTTTAGCCTTTGTTGTGTATCTGATATTTTTAAAGCTCTGTGTGCTAAGATGAATACCTTCTGTGTTTTTACAATGACCTGTCGGCCACAATAGATTATGACTAAAAAAGTGAATAGCACATTATAGTTCAAGCTATTTTGTCTTATATTGGTTTGCATCATACACATTGGAATCGTTCTTTGCAACACTTTGCATATGCTTTTCGTACGGCTGTACGTGAATCGACAGTATAAACTCCTGCTAAATTATTAGAGGATAGAAAAATTATTACCTCCTTTAAATGGTTGGTCATGGTGTTTGATTTAGAGGAGAATTTTGTCAGAATGTGGATAAACTAGTCAGAGAGGCTGAATCGTTTTTTGAAGCAACTTGCATATGCTTTTCGCACGGCTGTACGTGAATCGACAGTAAAAACTTCTGCCAAATTATTAGAGGATAGAAAAATTATTACCTTATTTAAATGGTTGGTCATGTATTTGATTTTGAGGAGAATTTTGTCAGAATGGGGATAAACTGGTCAAAGAGGCTGAATCGTTTTTTGCAGCAACTTGCATATGCTCTTCGTACAGCTGTACGTGAATTGACAGTAAAAACTCCTGCCAAATTATTAGAAGATAGAAAAATTATTACCTCCTTTAAATGGTTGGTCATGGTGTTTAATTTAGAGAAGAATTTTGTCAGAATGTGGATAAAATGGTCAGAGAGGCTCAAGTTTAGGTTAATAAGTAGCAGAAGCAGCCATCTCTCTTCTATAATATGAAACAGAGAGAGTTATAAATAAAGGCCAGAGATTGTTTGATGCTTGAAAAGAATTGGCTTAGGTCACGACGAAAGAAAAGAGTGGCTAAGTTTAAATCGAAATTTTTGAGGGTGTTGAAAATTGTGAATAATAACTTGATTATAAATGTTGAAGGTGAAAGGGCAACGGTTAACTTGTATCATGTCAGAGTCTGTGGCGAATCCCACAACACGTAAGTCTTTTAGTGATTCTGACTTTTCATCTCAGTATCTCCTAATGACAATTTTCGTCTTCCAAGAAATTTCGTTTCGATGAATAAGCCTCAATCTTCATCATCAAATAATTCTATTTCAAATAGAAAGAGTTACCAAAGTGGCCAGTTTTGTGCAAGAACTAGAAAAAAATTTAAAATGTATTGCGATAGAACAAGAAATTTTGTTTCAGGAAATAAGTATTAATTTTCATCTTCAAAAATTTCCATTTCAAATAGAAATATTTACCGGAGACATTTAGGCAGGAGTAAGTAGCGAATTTTGAATCTAGAACTTCCACGTACAGTGAAAAATAGCAAGGTAGAAGATTTTAGTTAAATTGGAAGTGAGGTTTTTTTGGCTTCCAAGTTTGAGGCAAATTTGCATTTATGTTTAGTTTCCGGATAATTATTTTTGAAAATATTTAAAGTTTCTTGTTCGCAGCCGTAGCACATGCTGAGGTAACGTCTGTGAATGTATTCTCCAAGTGGTGAGATAAAAGTTTGAGGCATTGACGAGTTAAAAATGCCGAGGGAGTATATTTTAAATTGCATGTCTATACAACCACAGGATTGATGGGTAACATAGTATGGAAGTAAAAATTTGAGTTCTAGGCAAAAATTTTAATGTAGTTACCAATCATAAGTTTTGGCTCTGAATTAAAGAAGCAAAAATATGTAGGACACGTTTAGCCCAAGATTTTATTTATCAGATGTCGGAGGAGGGTTGTGGCAGAGTGCCTAGATACTCTTTTATAAGAGTAATCTAGTATACGAATAATTTTTCAGATTTTGCGGGCGGTCGTGAGTTCCTGAATTAAAACATTTGAGCTTGAATGAGACTTGTTCTGTCTTTTCTTTAAGTTTCTAAAAATATGTATGGATCTCCGAGGATCTGGTTGCCACGGTTATTTCTGCGATGATTTGTTAATTAAATAATTGCAGTTGAATAGTACCTATATATGGTGCAGTAGTAGATTGGTTTCGTGGATTTGGTACGTATCTCGCTTACCTGTTAGTTAGTTCCCTCGTGCAGTTGAGCTACGTGTTTTCTACGGGTACGAGTCTTCGATTAGAAGTTTTGATTGAGTCATCAGATGTAAGTTTTCGCCAATTTGATAAGAAGTTGAGCTTTCTACTGCGCATGAATTATTTATTATACCCATCACTAACTTAAGCCTTTGAAGGGCGGTGGGATTTAATATAGGCCACGTAATATAAGTATTTTTTAAAGTCATCGGAATCCACGGGATTCCATCTTAAAATGATATTATCTACTAAGGTGAATTTTTTAGGTTCCTTTAGAACGAATGGTGAGATCTTTTGGAACCGAGTTAAGCGAGTTAAATTGAACAAGTTTTGGTAATGGAATTTCCCCTCTCAGTCTTTTGTAAAGTGAGCTAATTTTTGGATCGTCTGAAATAAATCTATCCACTCCACTGGAAAATCCCTGATTACTGTTATAAATAAATAAATTGTTGTGCTTGGTTAAATCTGTGCTACAGGCGCTTTTCAATTTTACAGCCACTAAAGATATGTCTTAAGATTTGATGTTGAAATCAGATGCTTTGTAATAATAGAATTTTAATAATATATAATTGCTTGGGAATAACTAATTTTCAAAAGCTAAGTACTTTTAGCTTAGATAAAAAATAAGAGGCTTGGGAAGTATTGGAAAAGTGTCTTTTTTACAATAAATTCGTTTTACCCTTACAGCTGAAAAATACTTCTATTCAGTGCTCCCACTGGTCTGTTTTTTGAAAACCAGTAATTTTTTAGAAAGAAATGAGTGGTAGGTTTCTGCAACAATTTCAAGCAAAACGCTGCGTCTGGTATGTTTCTGCTAAATTTATAAAGTTGATTTTTCTTAAAATAAAAGTGGTATTCAAAAAACGGACCGAGTGGGAGCCCTGTTCTATTGCTAAAATGTTGAAATGATTGAATGACACGAGGATTTTCAAACAGATATATTTTAAAGTAAGTAAAAGCTTTTGTTCACGTACAATTACAAAGCAAACTTTTATACTAAAATTATGGTGTCACTGCGGCATTTGAGAATTAAAATTAAGTGGGATATATTATATCCCAAATGTAATGGTAATAACTCTTTTCTCCCCAAATGACGAGAATTTTGTGACTGTAGTTAGATGTTTTATCTGCAAAAGAAAATACGCAGAAAACTTCAAATCAGAAACCGCATTTCAGCAACTAAGCATTATAAAAAGCAAAAACTGAGTGATATTTGATCCAGATTTGTACATTAGTTTGAGCATTCTTATTTGTTCACACAGCTCACCGCCATCCATCGAAAAATTTTTAAGCTGTTTTAAAAATTATTGTACATTAAATATATGAGATAGTTTATTGTCACTTATTGCATTTTTATATTCATTATTTATTATTACTGCGTCGTTTTTTGACATACATATAACAGTCTATAACCTGTCTATACGTATGACAACGAAAGACAGTGATTAGACATACAAGGTGGCCACGCTGAAACTGACATTGCACGGCGTATTCTGTAGAGCGCTATAATTGCGAGAGTCGAACAAAATTTTGTAAGATGATAAAACAAAACAAGGGACGAAGGGTTCCTTGAAAAAAAAAATTAGTTCCAAAAGTCATTGCTAGAGGGATGTGCGGTGATGTGTAAAAAAATATAGCATTAAAAAATGCAAAATCAATACTGAAATGAAAATATCTTTTATTTAACCCATTCAATTCAGGTTCGATGTGGCCGCCAATTTTGTGGACCACATATTGCCTTATTTGCACAGCATTCACAGCAGCAAAAAGTAATATATCTGAAGTAATGTTGAGTACAGTCCCTGATACGATGTCCTTCAACGTAGTCAGGTGAATAATCTTTTGTAAGAATTTCTCTACGTACAATAAGGCATTTCCAGATTTCGAGCTACCCCACGGGTGCTGAATGTGCCAGAAATAATGTCCTATTCTCTGCAGATAATCACCGTTTCAACTTCTTAGATCCTGTGGCACGGGTTTGCGCCCTCTGCCTGACTGAACTTTCAGAGAGCCTTTTTTCTGAAACTTCTCAACTAGTGTTTTTAAGTCATTAACTGACATTTTACACGTTTTTTGTGAGTTCAAAGAGGACGAAGAGCTGATGTATTGCACTGGTCGAGGTAAAAGAATATAACAAGTAACTCACGCTAGACTAAAGAAGGAGACATATCGCACATAACTTTCAGTGAAATTGTTACTAAAAGTAACACATTGCCTTTAAAATCCAACAAGCTTGCATTGTGCCAAACGATGTAGCTTGAAATTTGAATAAAAAGACTTTTCTTCTTTTCTTTCTTTTGGACTCATGAAATAAAATTGCAGATGAAAAAACTTTATAAGTGTTTATGTAATTTTTTAGTTTTTTAAAACTGTTGCAATATTGTGCTTGGATTAAAACGTTAAATGTGCTAAATAAAAGGTAATTTTATCTCAGTATTGATTCTGCATCCATTTTGAAAATTATTTTAAGAATACTTATTTTCTTGACATAACTTCTTGATATTTCAATCGGGACTGGAGTAAAGCGAATACGGTGGTTTATGCCGTATGTATACCTTTTGTACTAAATTTTTTTTTTTATACCCTCTGTTTCTCAAATCATACTATTCCCTCTGAGTTTTTTACGACTACAGCACTGATTTTAATTTCATTACCTTGTTAGTTATTTCTACACGAAAATTATATTTAAAAAAGCTTACTCGAGTCTATTTCTTTGCTATTTTATCTAACAGATAGGACAAAAGGCGAACGTTTTAACCCCTTATCTACTGCAATTTTTTTCATGTAATTTTTTTCCGTTACTACAATGAAAATTAAAGGATATACATAAAAAAATACTCACCTGTGAGAAATTTTAATTTATTAGAGCTAATTATTTAAGATGGTATTTTAAAGTACCGTCAGTACACTATGCCTAAAATATTCTCGTAATAGGAAAACCCAAAAGATATTTCAAATTAAGTATAAACTCTTAAAAATGCTAAATAACCAAAAGACACTCATAAGTTAACAATAAAAAAATATTAAATTGATATAATTTTATTTTACACATGAAAAATAAGTAAAAATACAAATTTGATTGTATTAAAAAAACAATTTTTTTTAATATTTCGATTTTGTTAGTAGTCCGTTAGTTATTCAACGCCTACATTCCAGCGACGATATGCTCTCTCGCATCTCTACATATTCAATATATGAATTTACATATGTCATTTCTTGCATAGCAAAAAAAGAGCCGGGGCCACCACTTTTTCGATTTCCTGTAAAAAATAATAACGAAACAGAAAAAATATACCAGAAAAAACATTACTACACTACAATTTAGTAATTAAATTATAAAGCAGATAAAAGATGTACATAAATACACAGACGAAAAGTAAATAAGAAGTTTTTCTTCAACATCCAGTGTACTGGCGGTACTTATAAGTACCGCCGAGTAATTCAACTGTTAAATCATTTACATACACCGTTCACTTAAAATAGCTAGTCAAATTGTATTCTAAGATCATATCGAATGCATACAAAAAATCCAACACTTATCTTGTGCCCTTTACTATGCTTGCGGAAGTAAAAAGACAAGCGTGACAATCCGAGCAAAATGCCGGCACAAAACACATCGACTGTTTCAAAGATAGCCTCCTTCCTCGCTAAAACAACAAACCTAGAACTACTGCTGTTATATATCCAGAAAAAGTGGAGTTTAAAGAGTGTTTCTGCAAAGTACCATTGGAATATTAGTAATGGGTCAATCCATTTCAAGTGGTCCAGAAAATCCTTCATTCGCTGCTTGACCACTTTTAAAAATCAGAAATTTTTTGTACAACAACCCTAACATGATGGAAATTCAAAATGACTATTATATTAATTTTATTAATTTTTGTTTGTACTGGCGGCCATCTTTGTTTCATCGTCTGCAGCAATTTTCTCACATGAAGGGTTTATGGAATTGTAAATAACTCATCGTTTATTTCTCCAATTCAAATGCGGATTAACCCCTTAACGGCCGCATTAAATTACGGTTTAAAAATTCATATTGCTTATTGGCACCACTTTTTTGAAAAAGAAATGCTCACCTTGTTTAATGGCAGGTAAAATGATACCATAGTAAAGCCAATTACATTATTCTATAAAACTGGTTGGAATCAAACAAATCTGATTAAACTGAAAAAAAAGATACAGCCCGTGACTATGACGGGAGCGAGAATTAAGGGATTAAAGCAATTTGTACAGAATACATTAGGTTAAAAGTCTGGTAATAGAGTACTTTGAAACTAAAGGCTTATTGGTAAAATTTAAGCTTAAAGTTTCAGTTTTTTTTTCAAAATTTGTCTGTTTACAAGAGTACATTTTTCTAGCAAGGAAAACTGTCAACATGACATAATTTTTTTACAAATAAGCCGAAAGAACTTGTACTCACACGCCAAGTCCCAGATCTGGGACTTGCTTTCACTTCGCTAAAAAAAAAATCCCAAATTTTTCAAAAATGTCAAAAATCGCACTTTTGAGGCTTTGATATCTCTGGTAGGGCACGAGAAAAAAATCTGAAGTTCTGGTCTCTGAGAGTGCTGTATAGTAGTGTTATGCAGAAGAAATTTCAGGATGAAGATTTGACTACAAGCTGAGATTTGGCAAGGGCAACATGTCAAAACAATACTGTCAAACTATTGTTTTGTTGTAGTCACTAAGTATTTATCTCAGAGTGTAATTTAAATTTTTTTTTTGATTATCTTTAAATAATAGTACAGTAAAGCCTGTGTAAGTTGACCACTTGCGGTGCCGCACTTCAGTGGTCAACTTAGAGAATTGGTCAACTTATACAGGGTGATGATAAATTTACCTTTTTTTTACGTAATATTTATACCATATCATTTTTTCCCACAAAAAATTTATTTATTGACAGGCTTTAAAATAATATTGTATTACCATGCCCATTTCTAACACCTTATAAAAGCAAAGATTAACTACAAGAATGAATTAATAGTTTTGTATCAATTTTAAAATCAATTAGTATTATTACTATTTACTTAAACAAAAACAGTCAATCAATATACAGCCAATTAGTGATTCTTCAAACTATACTAGTTATTACACATAATTTATAAAAGACATAAAAAAATATTTCTGCTTACCAAGTAGCACCTGGGGTTATTGAAAGAAGGGAAGGAATGATAAGAGAATGGGAAATAGAAGAAAGAAATCTAGAATCAAAGAATGGAGGGTGAGGGTTGAAAAGCCGAATCCACAAGAGCAACACTGTAAGAATAGATAAGCCTTGAATTATTTACTTACACCTATCACTGCTAAAAGCATTTCCCAGGCTAAGAACTATAACCCTTTTAGAAATTCTAGTTAAAAAGAAAAAAAAAAACAGAAAATTTCATGGAGAGTTACTTTTTTTTAAATTCATGATTTGTTAGCTTTTTGGATGGTCAAGTTATAAAGGGTTTTGATGGGCATTTTATAATAGTTCTAGTCAAATTTGTATAATTTCAGTGGTCAAGATACAAGATAGACAGGTGGTCAAGTTACAAAGGGTTTGTCTTATAGTTTTTTATAGGATAAATTTGGTTCTTGACAACAGAGGTCAACATAGACAGGTGGCCAACTTACAAAGGTGGTCAAATTTACAGGCTTTACTGTAACAGAAAATATAGTCTTTTGCAAAGCTTAGCAACTAATTTAAAAAATAATTGTGCCTAAAGCCTACATTTTGTATGGTTTCAGTAATTTTTGTTGTAAGTAATTTTAGTAGCTAAAAGAAACCTCAGCACTTTCACATAAAGAATTTTTTTTTTTTTTTTTATACAAGACCTGAGACAGAAACAGAATAGGGAAAGAGAAAAGCTGTTAATGTCGACATACTTGTTGAGACATGATCAAACGTGTCAAAACACATTCCTGCTTGTTGGTTTAAAAACAACAATTTTAATGCTGCTTACCAGTCCCTGAAACTTGTTCCTACCACAAGTACGTTCCTGTAAATGAAACATTTATACGATAAGTTAAAACATGAATACATTAAAATGATTCTCAGTTTTTATTACTAAAATAGGTGCTAAAAATACAATTAACAGGTTTTAAAACATTAAAACCAATAATGAGATGGTAAAAAACTTCCCGAGCGCTTTCGACCAAGCCCTGGTCATCATCAATGGGGTGAAAAATGAGAATAAGACCTTCAGAATGCATACTGGTATAAATAACGCTGGGCGATTCCAAAAACTGTAAAAAAAAGGGGGGGAGCGAGGGAGGGGGA
This sequence comes from Maratus speciosus, assembly GCA_963932465.1. Taxonomy (NCBI): domain Eukaryota; kingdom Metazoa; phylum Arthropoda; class Arachnida; order Araneae; family Salticidae; genus Maratus; species Maratus speciosus. The sequence continues at coordinate 409,224,569 of OZ010787.1, read as the reverse complement.
CGGATGAGTTCATGCAGCAACATTGATCATTCCAATCCAAAGATTCCATTGACACCAAGTAGACCAAACCAAATGCTCGGTATATGACAGGACAATGTATCATTACAAGTGTTTCTACCTCTGGTTAAAATTTCAATAGACTCTCTCAAAATACATGTGTTAAATTGATTTGTATGTGTGATGATCTTTGCTTTACTAAAAAGGATGTCAATATCAGCTTCTAAATTTAACCGAGCTAAAGCTGTATATGGTTTCCCCTTTCCTATATCAGCCATATGTTCTTTCAGCCTTTCCTGTAGCCTTCTGGTTGTCATTCCAATGTATGCATAAGTTCTATTATTATTTTTTATATCTGAATGGGATCATATAAATTCCTGCTTTGTCATATGAATTAACTGGATCAACTTTTCTGTGAACTAGATTTTGTAGTTCAGCTGGAGGTTTAGCTATTATTGCTATATCATATTTTTTTAATGCATACCTAATTCTCTCATAAAGTTGTGGAACGTAATCAACACTACAAAATTTTGAAAAATGCGTACTCTTTTTTATAGAATTCCTGCTTTTAAACTCATTAATTATTTTATTGATAAATTTTCTCGGGTAACCGTTTTCAGCTGCGATTGTTTTGATCTTAGTTAATTCCTCCTGTATATAGGCATCAGTACATACTTCGAATGCTCTCTTTATGTAAAATCTGTAGGCTGCTTTTTTGTAATTAGCTGGAACTGTACTATTATAAGATATTGTATTGTTGGATCTAAATGGTTTCCTATAAACCCTCCTATCTATGTTGTCTGTTAATTTATTCTTGATGAGTTCAACATCTAGGAAAGGCAAAGATTCATTTTTTTCTATTTCTAAGGTAAACTGTATTCTGTTGTCGATACTATTAGCATGCTTTAAGAAAATTTCCAGGTTCGAAATGCCATGATTCCATACTATAAGAATGTCGTCGACATAACGAACCCATAATTCAGGTTTTAACTCTGCGGTGGATAAAATCTGCTTCTCTAATGGCCTTAGTTTCAGTTCAGCTAATAAACCGGAGATGGGAGATCCCATAGGGGCCCCATCTGTTTGTTTATAATAATTTCCGTTGAAAACAAAGTTGTTGTTATTGATAATTAAATTCAAAGCTGATATAAGTGTGGTTTTAATATTGTCGTCCTGTAATGAATTGCTATTGATACGATGTTACCATGAATCAGCCTCAAGTAATTTTCAGAAAGTAAAGATATCCAAAGCCCTATCAAAATTTATACAGAAGAAAAATGACTTTTTTGTATGATAAGAAGTAAGCTAGGAATTATTAATGAAGTGAGACTTGCACAAAGCGATTTCAAAGTTTATTTCTAGGAGCCAGCAGGGCCAAGAACTTCAGTCAAGAGATGACAAGACTTGGTTCCTACAAATAAAATTTTGAGAGAGATCAAAGTTGCGGTTAACCCGGGATTACACGCGCAGGGTATGTCATACCCAGGCTGGGCACGGTTATTACTTTTCTCACCACTAATTTTCGTAAAGTAAACTTCAAATTATTTTTGTGAGCAATGTCAACGATTAATTAAAATGACGAATTTTGTTTGAATTTATTGGTGGCAAAGTGCTAATCGTTCATATCCTGGATATGCGCGAGCATTCCCGGGTTAAAAGAATGTGTTTTGTCACGTTTGATCATGTCTCAACAAGTATGACAACATTAACAGCTTTTCTCTTTCCCTATTCTGTTTTTGTCGCAGGTCTTGTGAAAAATATTTTTTTTCTTTATGTAAAAGTGCTGAGGTTTCTTTTGGTTACTAAAATTACTTACAACAAAAATTACTGAAACCACACAAAATCTAGGCCTTAGGGATAATTATTTTTTAAATTAATTACTAAGTTTTGCAAAAGGCTTTATTTTCTGTTACTATTATTTAACGATAATCAAAAAAAAAATTTAAATGACACTCTGAGATAAATATTTACCTGTGGCTGAATCAAAACAATAGTTTGATAGAATTGTTTTGACATGTTGCCCTTGCCATATCTCAGCTTGTAGTCAAATCTCCATCCTGAAATTTCTTGTGCATAATACTACCATACAATACTGTCAGAAACCAGAACTTCAGATTTTTATCTCGAGCCCCATCAGAGATATCAAAGCCTCAAAAGTGCGATTTTTGACATTTTTGTAAAAAATTGGGATTTTTTTTAGTGAAGAGAAAGTAAGTCCCAGATCTGGAACTTGTCGTGTGAGTACAAGTACTATCAACTTTTTTGTAAAAAAAAAAAAAAAAAAAAAAAAAAAAAATGCCATGTTGACAGTTTTCCTTGCTAGAAAAATTTCCTCTTGCAAACGGACAAATTTTGGCAAAAAAAAACTGAAAATTTATGCTTAAATTTCACCAATAAGGATTTAGTTTCTGAAACTACTCTATTAACAAATTTTTAGTCCAATGTATTATGTATAAATTGCTTTAATCCGGACTTGAATTGGAGAAATAAACGATGAATTATTTACAATTCCGTAAACCCTTCATGTGAGAAAATTTCTGCAGACGATGAAACAAAGATAGCCGCCATGCACAAACAAAAATTAATAAAATTAAAATAATAGTCATTTTGAACTTCCATCATGTTAGGGTTGTTGTACTAAAAATTTCAGATTTTTTAAAAATGGTCAAGCAACAAGTGCTGGACCACTTTAAATGGATTGACCTTAATACTCTCTATGGGATGAAAGTTTAAAGTGAGTGGTACATAAAAGTACCGTCAGTAGATAAAGGTTAAAGTGAGCCGCGCCAAAGCAATTTTTACCGATTCCACCCGTCTTTGGATATAAAGCAAGCGAGGGGAGGGGGGGGGGGAATTGGGGTCCATGTTTCAAAAAACGCCTTGTGTCGACTTCTACTTGCTTGAGTACTAAAATACATTTATCTACTTATTTTAAGATAGTAAGTTGCGATCTTTTAATCATATTTAAAAAGTTGTCCTTGCACTTAATAATCCGTTTGAGGATAACTGGGTGCTATACCTATAACTCTACAACATTACATGTTAATTTTGTTTTTGGAAAATAGTTGTTAGAAAGGATTACAAATGTAATGTAACCCTGAATAATTGACATAACTTTTTAAAGTGAAATACACTAAATTGAATTTTATTTTTAAAAACATTACACTTTTGGAGAAAATTGAAAAGAACTAAAACGCATTATGACCTACGACTCTACAAATCATATTACAAGTAGTTAAATAGCAGCAAGAAAAAGGAAATATAATGGAATTTTACTTTATTTCGCTAAAAAATAGCACAAGATTTCGAAACTTTGTAAAAATGACGAAAAACGTTTTTCAAATAAGGTTGAAGCTATTATATCTAGGATTAATTTAAAGGCTTTTTATGATCGTTTCTAAGTGAGAGCTTTTTTAAAAATCTGTTTTTATGTGGAAAGAAAAATAAATAAAACTAAGCCAAATTTCCCAAATGTGGATTTTAGGATTCAAGTTTCAAAATACTCATATAACGTAAGTCAGATACCTAAAAAACCCTTTTTAGACATCCTAAAACACAAAACAACACAAACTTATAGAAAAAAGAAACAAAATAATAATTTAAAAAAATTAGAACCAGATTTCTCACATGGAGGAAAATTTGGTATTAGTTTTTTTTTCAGACCCCATATCCTCTCTTTGTAGATAATAAAAAAAATATAAATAAAAGTGACCAGTTAAACTGATGGCATTGAGCTCACAGGCTATTCACAATAATTGTATATTATACTTTTATATCAAAGAATAATGAAAAGCAGAAAAACCAACGTTTAAAATGCACAAATAATATATGAAAAGCAGCAAACAGCTGTTTCGAATCTACTAGCGAGATTCTTCTTCAGTGCAAAAGGAACAGCGTGCTAGAAAAAGCAAGGCTGAGCCCAAGAATAATGCCCACAAAAAATAAATGAAGGGGGATTAGCCCCCGTTCCCCCACTTTAAACTTAACGAATGATCCTCCAAATCTAATCAGGGAAACACTTAACATAATAAACCGGTATACCAAATTTGCAGCAAATCAGATAATCCTGCATGAAAAACCCATTTCGATAAATTAAGGGAGGGGTCTAATCCCCTTTCCCCCCTTTATATTTAACTAATGAACCTCCAAATCTAATTAGGAAAGCTCCTTATCAGAATGAACACAGAAAAAAAAATTAAAGCAAATTGGATAATTCTGCATGAAAATTCATTTATCTAAATTAAGGAGATGGGTATTGCCCCCCTTTCCCCTTTTTATACTTAAACAATGACCCCCCAAATCTAATAAAGGAAGCAACATATCGGAATAAACTGGCATATCAAATTTGAAGTAAATCGATTAATTCAGCATGAAAAACCCATTTATCTAAATTAAGGGGGTATAGCTCCAGCCCCCCCCCTTTAAACTTAACCAATAAACCTACAAAATTAATCAAGGCAGCTCCTTAACATAATAAACCGGTATACCAAATTTGGAGGAAATCAAATAACTCTGCATGAAAAAACCATTTATCTAAATTAAGGGGGGCGGTCTAACCCCCTTTCCCCCCTTTATACTTATCTAATAAAACTGCAAATCTTATCATGGCAGTTTCTTAACATGATAAACCTGTATGCAAAATTTGGAGCAAATCGAATAATTCTGCATGAAAAACCCATTTATCTAAATGAAGTGGGGGGGGGGGCTAGCCCCTCTTTCCCCCCTTTATACTTAACTAATGAACCTCCAAATCTAATCAGGGAAGCCTCTTAACATAATAAACCGATATACCAAATTTGGAGGAAATCGAATAACTCTGCATGAAAAAACCATTTATCTAAATTAAGGGGGGGGTCTAACCCCCTTTCCCCCCTTTATACTTAACTAATAAAACTACAAATCTTATCATGGCAGTTTCTTAACATAATAAACCGGTATGCAAAATTTGGAGCAAAACGAATAATTCTGCATGAAAAACCCATTTATCTAAATTAAGGGGAGGATAGCCGTCCTTTCCCCCCTTTATACTTAACTAATGAACCTCCAAATCTAATCAGCGAAGCTCCTTAACATAATAAACCGATATACCAAATTTGGAGCAAATTGAATAATTCTGCATGAAAAACCCATTTATCTAAATTAAGGGGGTGGTAGCCCTCTTTTCCCCCTTTATACTTAACCAATGAACCCACAAAACTAATCAGGGAAGCGCCTTATCAGAATGAACCTAAAAAAAAATTGAAGCAAATCGGATGTTTCTATCAAGAGTTATCGCGTTACGTACATACGTACATACATACATACATACAGAACCGGCGGGCATATTAGCTCTCAGGCTTTGATAGCCTGTGAGCTAAAAAAAAAAAATAATAATAATAATTTTCAAGTTAAAAAATCTCCATTATTTTGAATGTTAGGCGGAAAAAGTTCATTAGGCACTTACAAAAAAATAACGATAGGATAAAGCAAAATTTTCTTAAAACTCTGCAGAGTGTTAAGACAAAAACCTGAAAAAAAGAAGAGTGACAGATAATGACTGTAAATACAGCTACAATATTTTCTGCGAGATTTTCTTAAACCTCTTAAGAATGTTGAGATAAAAACCTGAAAAAAAAGGAGAGATAGATAATGATTGTAGATACATCTACAAGTTTTTGTGCAAAATTTTCTAAAATCTTTCCAGAGCGTTGTTAACATAAAAACCTGAAAAAACAAGGAGTGATAGATAATGATTGTAGATACCCCTATAAGTTTTGCATTTGTCTTGAAACAAGAATTTAGCGTTTTATAAAAAATAAAGAAAACACTAGCAATCATTCATCCAGAGCCCCCACTTCCCCCGTTTTATCCAATATCTTTCTGATGAGTACCATGTGAAATTTGTAAAAATAAAAAAATCCCGAAAAGCAATGGAAATATGAAATTTTGTTGGGATTAAATCTGTATTTCAACCGATAATCATATTATACTCTTAGATAATAATATCTCGGTTCGTATCTGCTATTTCCCTAGCATCAAACAAAATTGGTTCGATTGGGGTCTAATATACCTTGCTTTTCTACCTTGATCGGAATATAGCTAATGAAATACCAATATTGGCTAAATATTGACATTGCATTAGAAATTTTTGCCATGAAATGCTACTATGACAGAAACACTGGCTTTAAATTGGAAATATTTTCACTATAATGTGAAAAGTGGAGAAATATTGATTTTACACTGGAAATATTTGCACTAAAATGCCAATAATGCTGAAATATTGGTTTCACATTGGAAATAAAGAAATGGCGAAATTTGATTTTGCTACTTCTGCACTAATGTTAGCAAAATGTATATACTCCAATGCTGGGGAAATATTTAATGCCAGTGTTACCATTATTACCGAATATATAACAAGACAGAACCAATAATTCTACCAAGACATAGCCAATATAAACAATTTCGAATATGTTTTTTTTTTTTTTTAATATGGTTATTTATGGTAACAATATGCTCTTCAATTGAGCAGAATTTCTCCTTTTTCACAATTTACAATTTAATCGTTAAAAAACCCCAACAAATGTCCAAATTTGCAACAAGTTTACAATTTTCATTAAATAAAACTTTTTCTTTTCGAAACTAGCCCTAGAAAATTAAACAAAATCGATGAACGAAAAGTTATGTATGAAATATCCACAGCTTTATCTCACTTTTCATTAATATTTAATTACACTAGTTAATTAAATCTCATTTTTGATATGACGTGAGAGCATTTGCTAAGCTATAAGATTTCCAAAATTTCATTAAATTAATAGTGAAAAATAAATTAAAGGAAGAAAATTACTAAGCAAGGGATCTTAGATGATTAATGTTATTATTTTTTTCTGAGCAACAAAATAATTAATCACTTAGGATTTTACACCGATTCCTCTTTAATAGGGTGCGAAAACAAAGAAATAAAGCATAAGAGAAACAATTTAATGTTATACTTCATCAATAGATGGCGCCAAAGAAGACGTTTTAAACATTTTTGGGATTGCGAAACGATTATGAAGTGAGGCATGGGAAGTGGAATGGAATTTGAATAATTAGAAATGAAAAATGTGCATTCCAAATGCAATTTCTTAAAACAAATTGTGTGATTTTTTTTTTTACTAAATTACTTATTACGATTTGTACAATTCTAATCGATAATTTTTTTTTAATGGACTAAATTTTGAAATTTCTATGCATGCATATTTCAGTAGCTTTTTATTTTATGAAAATTTTATTCATCTGAAAATATTTATGAACTTACAGATACCTTGGAAAATTTAAATTTATATAAAGAAACTATTTTTTTTTTCTAAAAGTAACTTAAAATTTTTAAACTACTGACTGAGATTTGTAATTATTTTTTCATCGACCGGATCATTTCCTTAACATTACTTATTACAGAAACATGTGAAATTATGTTATTTTAATTATTAACCCTTTCGACTCCGGCGCCTCTTACACAAATTTATTTTTTAAGTTTCATTCAGGTACACAGTTTCAAAAATGCTCTGATTAAATAAGGCAAATTTTATTTTCCTTTATTACTAAAGCCAAAAACAAATTTTGCAAAGAAAGATGATGTAGCGTCAGACGAGACAAAGGAGTGCAAAGTGTTAATTTAACAATAGATATTTTTAAAATAAAACATTAATTCTAGTCAGAAAATATGAAAGTTTCTATCTCTTCACACGTAAGTAGAATTGTGATGGAAGTGGGCATATTTAATGGCATGCTTCTGTCATTAAATAAAGCAAATAATTTTGTGTGAAAAGATTGGTATCTTGGTGGCTAAATGTCCAGCGGTTGTCCACACCTACTATTACACCTGCCAGTTTTTACGCTTTTTTATTACCACTAATATTTAATAGTAATTTTTGCCTTATTTAATTGGCGAAATCTGCGATTAAAAACTCAGATTTCTCTTCAATAATAGCGGCCCTTTGACGCTAAGCCACTGGTGTCATGCACGAGTTGAATTACACTCGACCCAAACCCGCAAATTCTATTTAAAGTCAATTCGCAACCTCTCCCGAACCCGATGGAAATATTTTCGCTGAACCGCAACCCGACCCGAAACCCACAATCGAAGAAAATTGATCCACATTTTAATTTATTGAAAAATAGTCTATTATTCGTATCTCCAGCATCAATATTATTTATTAGTTCAAAAAATTAACATGAAAGACTCATTAATATTCAAATATATAATTTATAGGGAAAGAAATAATGTGGACTTTTTTCGGAAAAATCGAGTTAATCCAAACTCGACGCGCCAGAATTAAAACTCAGTCCAAAACCGATACGTACTTGAAACAATTAGAGTCGACAAGGCCCGAATCCGACAGGGAACGAAAATTTAGTCCCAACCCGAAACGCGGTTGGGTCGTGTGCAGGACCTGATTACCAACGGCTCAAACTCCCACCATAAATATTTAATAGAAAAAAAAATCTTATTTGAAAGCCTTATTCATGGAAAATTACTGTCATGAATAAGGAAGAAAATTTTAATTCAGTTTTACTGGTGGCAGTTTACCCCGTTGCTAATCAAGCCCTGGTTGTATGTGTACAAGATCGGATTACCCGATCAATGCAGGAACAACTCCACCCATGGACGGTACTTTTACATTTTATATGTTACATTATTTCATAATATTCGCATTTATACCGTTAGTTTACTACACTGAAAATAAAAAAGAGTGACTATTCACTCCGGAGAAGTAAATACACACTCTGTCGCAGAGTCAAAATATACCCAACCTCTTTAGAGTGACTATTCACTCTGAGCAAAAGTGGAATTGTTAACTCTTGAAAGAGTGAATACTCACACCTGGGAAGTAAATATTTACTCTAAACAGGGGAGAATAATCACTCTTTCGGAGGAGTGACTATCCACTCTTGCAAAAGGAGTACGTTTTTCACCCCTGGTAGGAGTAAATAGTCACCCTTTCATAGGAATGAATGTTCACTTTTTATGGAGTGAATTATTTTTTATGTTGCTTTTATGGGCATTTTAAAAGAATCATTGTTTAGAGCATGCAATGAAAACAGATACAAGCGTAGTAAAGATTGGAATAAAATACTTTATAGGCAATATTTATTTTATTCATAGTATGTAACATTAATTGAACTTTTAAGAAAAAATTCAATTAAAGTTACATATGAATTAAATTAGATTACTGACAGAAATAGACTAAAATATTTTATTCCAATGTTATCCATTGTGTTTGCTTTCACTGCATGCCCTGTAAAGATATGATAGTTTAAAAATGCCCATAAAAGCGTGTAATTAACAGAAATATTAATCAGTTAATATTATTTCTTTCTTTTCAGATACCCATTAAGTTGTATTTAGTATTTTAATAATTCCCGTGATGACCGTTAATTGTGTTCTTTTTTTTCATGTGTAATTCAAGTTTTAAATATATAGATCTCAGTATTCATTGCTAATGAATTTGACACGTTCAAGCCGGCGCGGTGGGTCACACTCGACTGTCTCAGAGTAGACAAGTCTCCAGCTTTTTGCACACCACTATTACTTTAGAGAAAATGTTGTTCCTTTAAATCGCCAATTGTTCTAATTAAATAAAACAATATTTTCTGTATTAAAATACTGGTATCCAAAAAGCCGGAGACTTGGTATCTCCGCAACAGTCGAGTGTGACCCACCGCGCCGGCGTGAACGTGTTAAATCTAATTAACCCCTTAACAATGTGGCCCGAACTGGATTCGGGCACGAACACTTTGCTTGCTTCGTTATTAAAAGCATTTTGATACCACTAATTTGTAACTGTAAATTTATCTTTATTGATTGTCAGATATTTTTCGATTAAGTAAGGTAAATATTTTCGATTAAGTAAGGCAAATATTTTAGTATGGAAAATGTGGTGTCCAGCCCCATATTTAATTTTTTTGTAAGAAAACAAATGTCACTGTTAAGGGGTTAAACGTTATTGTTTACTGTATTTTAGTTACTTTTAACCCTTTAATGCATAGGGTAGAATGCGTTCCCGAAATTTCATAACACAGAGAATCGGAATTCATACCAGAAAATATAAATGGTAAATGTCGGTTTATTTAATAACGAAATGGCTGTTATTAAATGGAGTGAAATTTTCTTTTTTATTTTTCTGGTGGGTACACGGAATATGTGAATAAAAAATCCAATAAATAGGGAACAATTATGGTATCATAAACGATACCATATGCATTTAAGGGTTAAAGTTTTATTAATAACTGTGTAATAGGTGGATGTTATATTGTTAACAATGTGCGATTTCCTTTTAATTTTTGTTTTAAATATGAAATCTTATCTTTTTACCGTACTTTTCAGTAAAGCATCGCTATTTTGCAGAGTCCTATTGTCTAAAATATTTTTAATTTTTCCACTTAAAAAAACATGCTTATCAACTCACATCGTTTTGTAATAAGTTCTAAACTTGATCTAAATATTAGGAATGTGTAAGATTTTTTTTTGTTTGTTGTGATTTGTCATTGTTTTATCAAATATGAACATGGAGTCTAAATTTTTATATTCCCTGGAATTTGTATATGTTTTTGTTTTAAATGTATTCCTTAACTTAATCATGTTTTTGAATTTCCTTCCGCTATTGCTGAAAAATGCATTTTAATAAAATGCTATTAACCCCTTGAGGGGCAAGCAATTACGTTTGTGAAATGCTAAATTCCCACCGGAATCTTTGAAAAATTCTATTTCAAAATAAGTAAAAGCAATTTTACGGCTTTTTTCCACCAAAGTTAGAAAAGTAAAATTTAATAAAATTTTTCTGGTGTAAAACTTCATTAATCGTAGGTGGTATATAATATATACCGGTGCCCCTCAAGGGGTTAATACGATGAATTCACTCCTCCCAACTTTAGAGTGTATGCATGTAATTACTTCAATTAGAAACAGTACCATTACTGGGTGGTTACGGTCACACTTCACTTTCTTCTTCTTCTTTTTTTTTAATTTGAGGACAGTATTTCCGAATGGTAATCCCCATCTTATATAGACGCCGCAATTCTGGATTAAATAAGGTAAATACTACTATTAAAAATAGTGGTTCCCGGTTTTGTGACCACCCTGGATACATTTATTTGTAATATAAACATGAGCACAGAAAATCTGTTTGGGAAATAATGCAATCAGTGTTGCCAGTTTGGCTAATTTCTTTTTCAGAGTAATTGCTACCACTTTTATTAAATAAAACTACCATTTATTTAATGGCAGATAACTGGCACATTAAATAAGGCGAATATTAAAATTTCAGAAAAGTGGTAGCAATTAAACAATCCAGAAAAATGTAGCCCATTTGACAAAACTGAATGCGGCATTCAAGAGTAAAACCCATAGGCGTAGCTTCCTGTTTAACCCCTTGAGGGGCAAGCAATTACGTTTGTGAAATGCTAAATTCCCACCGGAATCTTTGAAAAATTCTATTTCAAAATAAGTAAAAGCAATTTTACGGCTTTTTTTCCGCCAAAGTTAGAAAAGAAAAGTTTAATAAAATTTTTCTGGTGTAAAACTTCATGAATCGTAGGTGGTATATAATATATACCGGTGCCCCTCAAGGGGTTAAAAGACGAAAACTAACTGTCACGATAGACCGGGAGCCGGCAGACAGACACATGGTTCGTACGGATACCGTTATTTCTCCAGGAATCTTCTCATACAAGTATCTTTTTATAGAAAAAGAAATCTAGGTTAAACGCGCAAAATTTCGACTTCTTTTAACAAGAGATTTTCTATAAGATAATACTGGTGCCGAAAAGTTTTCTGGTCTGCAAAATTCAAGGAGGCGTACGAAACATAAGACAACAACCTCATCTAGTTGGAGGCTGAATTTCCAGAATTAACTAAAACTCGATTCCCATATTAAAACGCAATCGGTCTGAAAAGTCATATCTTGGTGAAACACCTAAAAACCCGATTTTACCGGTTGACTCGTAGGTTTACCATTGTGTTTTCCTGCTCCCAGTCCACCCTGTTTTCATACTTTTGGCTGCAGGAAAACGCAATGCTAAACCTACTAGTGAACCACTAAATACGGGTTTTTAGGTGTTTTCCACCAAGATAAGATTTGGCAGACCGATTGCGTTTTAATATGGGAATCGAGTTTTAGCTAATTCTGGAATTTCAGCCTCCAACTCTATGAGGTGGTTGTCTGTGCTGCCGGTTCCCTGTCTAGAATGCGTGGGCAATTTTACTCAAGTTTTATAAAAAGTATTTCACACCAGAATTTTTGTTTAAAACTATTTAACTTACACTGTTAAAAATTTGGTACAACTTTGCACCAATTTTTGGTGCTGCAGTAGCTGCCAACATAAGATGTTGAAACATTGTTCCAACATTTGTTTCTAAGGATGAACCATAAGTTGGTGAAACCTTGAACCATACGTTGGTGAAAACCTTGAACCATAAATTGGTAAAACGTTTAACCGCAAATTGGCGAAATGTTGAACCATAAATTGGGGAAATGTTGATGAAGCAATTATTTTTGTCGCCCACCCCTCCTCTTTCATAAGTAAAATATTTTACTTTTTTTAAAAGATATTTTTTAATATAATTTAAGGTGAAATATTTACACTCTCTCCAACTAATTTTTTTTTGGAAAATAATTTTCAAGATCTGAAACCTAGGTTTATTTAGCAAATTCTAAAATAGTTTAATTATATGACAACACCATTGTTGTTTTAAATATCTTACACTATAATTTAAAATACATAAGAAAGGATACGATTATGGGATGGGGCTCTATACATATGTAAACTTATCAAATTGAGGTAATTGAAACGCATTATAATTCGCTAAATAAACCTATAAAATTGATTTTGTATGACGGATAAAAGCAATCTTTAAATAAAAATCAATCAGAGAAAGAGTAAATATAAATCCTAAATTGCATTAAAACAAGAAAACACCTATTTAAAAAAAACAAAAAAACAAAACAAAAAAAACACTATGTCAAACGGAGGTGGGGCAAAAAGCATTGCTTATCCACTCACATCTTTTTTAAATAAGTTCTAAGCATGATTTAAGTATTAAGAATGTGTAATTTTTTTATATGTGTGGAGATTGGTAATTGTTTTATTAAATGTGAACATCAACATGGAGTCCAAATTTTTAAATTCTACGGAATATGTATATAATATTCCGTTAAACATATTCCTTAATAATTCCAATACTTATGGAACGATATGATAAGCTATATTTAAGTTTAATATTTTATTCCCATACACATTGTATTTTATAAATACAAGCTAAATACATTTTATATATTTTATAAGAAAAGATTGATCTAGGAAAAAGAAAAAAAAAAAGAATAAAATTTAAAAAGAAAAAAAAATGATTGCATATATACTGTTCTTCATTGTTTGAAAAACATTTTGAATGTTAAAAGTAGTTATTAATCTCTTTAATAAATATTCATTCCTACATTATATAAATAAAATGTAAATATAAACTTAAAATATATTAAGCAGTTTTATACATTAACTTTATATCGATATAAACAACATTTTATTTAAATGCTTAAATATCATGTTTCCTTTTCACTTCTTAAACTAAAAACTGTAATATGTATAAGGAAATATTCCCAGTGTATATTTATTTTTCAATCTGAAACCTTTATTTATTATCTTAATCATTGAATATCATGTTTCACTCCAAAATATTAATAATTATAAATACTAATTCATTTACTGTTATTCTTTATAATGGGGAAACGGTAAAGAACACAAAAATTGCAGTATAAGTAAACAGAGTTTGAAATCATTGGAAATTAATGTTTACATCTACTACTATGAATACAGCCATCATGAATCAACATATCTCGTGTCAGCATTTTAAAACTAAGATAGTACTTCACGTTTTGTTTTTGTTTTCGAGCTGCGTCAAATTAAAATACTTCACATCTCACTATTGATTAGGAAGAATGAAACGTTTACACAAATTTTCTTTATGGAATAAGACAAAACGAATGAAGTCGAGATTAATTTTTACTAAAAATTGTTTGTTATTTAATTGTTAAAACAATGATATTTCAAACCGTTACATAAAGAACGAATATAACACACATTTGCTTGTGAAATTCGGGAAACTAAATCAATCTTTTTCTATAAAACATGAAAACTATTTATCACTTATACAATATCTAAGTACAGGAATGAAAAATTAAAATTAAATAAGACTTATCTTCGCATTCCATAAAACATATTCCTTTTAATATCCCTTTCGTTTAAACTTTAAATGGCGGACGAAATGCAATCATTTCACTTATCTTATAATGGCGTCATAGACAAAGACGAACTGTTCTGATTGGCTGATAAGCAGTTCAAAAACTTGGTTTAACTTATTACGAAAATGTGGTTCGATTCAGCGTAACTTCTAAGGTTACACCATGAAATGGAGTTATTGAAAATTAAGAAGTACCATATTTTGGTAATCCACATTATTTTACTCCAAATGTTGGTGTAACGTTAAGCGGAAATTTTTAACGGTGTATTTAATTAGCTTATATTTGTGCTGCAAACATTTAACATATCTTGCGAAAACAATTCTGGTTTGAATCGACTATTATCCATTTGGCAGGGGTCCAAATGGCCCCTAACGGCGGCTCTAGTGTTAAATGAATGCATTTTTTGCCCTTTCTCTCAAATTCATCGCGTTTTTTTCTTTTAAACTTAAACTAAGCTATAAAATATTTTAATTTTCAAATCATGCAATTTAATAACGCAAAGATAATCTAAATTTGTTTCATAAATGCAACATTAATTTAGTACAAATAAATTATGAAACCACTAATAAATAATGTTATCTGTCTTTTTCAAATATAAAATTTTACGCATTATATTACTTTTCAAAAGATAGAATGCAAATGCACTTATCCGTTATAAGCTTTCAAGATAACGCAAAATAAACAGAGCATAATGTATATTTGCATGAAATGTATCGATCTGTAAGTAAAAGTTAAAAAGTGAATATCTTCCAAATAATATCGCTGCAAAATATGTAATGTGAATATGATTTATTCAATTTTGTTTAATCTCTATGAAAATGCAATCAAATGTCAAACAGAGCGATAAATTATCAGACGTCCCGGTTGATTGCTTTTATGTCACATCAACATACATTTGAGTGAAAAGGTGAAATTCAGGTATGTTATTAAACTCAATAAACATGTCTTTTGTGGAAAGGTTTATTGCGTTCCTTATATTTGGATGTTGAATGCCGAATTTTAATCATAAATTAGAGAATATATTAAAGTACTTAAATACATGGAATAGAATTTCAAAGGAGGTTTTGCCTGGTTAACGAATGGAGTTATGAAAAAAAGGAGGAGACATATAGTGCCGCTGCCATCGAAATATTCAAGGCCAGAAGATACGAGTTATGACGTCATCACTAATCGACCGACTTCTCACTAGTGTTGGAATTCACACCAGAAAATTTTGAATAGCAATTTTCTTTCATTTTATTTGTGGACTATCTATCATCTTATAAAACAATAATAACTATTTAAACTCACTGGTGAGAATTCGGAATCCCTAAATAAAAATTCAGCCAGATGTATTGCCGCATCTGGCTGATTTTTTATTGGGGGTTTCCAAATTCTCATCAGTAAGTTTAAATAGTTATTGTTGTTTCATAAGATGTTATGTATTCCACAAATAAAATAAAAAAAATTGCTTTATAAAATTTTATTGGTGTGAATTCCAACACTAGTGGGAAGTCGGTTCATTACTGATGATGTCACAACTGGTGTCCTCTGGCCTTGAGTATTTCGATGGCAGCGATAGTGCAGAGTCTACCAGTTGCGAGTGAAGTAACTGAGGAAGTTGTCACAATATGGCGGCTGATTTTTTACATTGGATCAAAAGTTTCTGAAGCAAACATCAGCCAGTGAATTTTGAATAGAAAATTTCGCCTTATTTTAGTCTTATTCGTGCAAAATTTCTCTCACAAATATGGTAAAAATTTCTTATCGTTTTTACTGGTGGATGTTTAGCGGGGTATTATAGTCTCTTTCACTGACGCTGACAGGGGTTTATTTAGGTTGTCCAAGATACGGCTTTGACGCAGGGCCTTACTACCCCCTAAGTAAATTTTCACCTGTAAAAATAAATATATGTTTCAGGCCATAATTATGACTAAAATTCTAAATAAATAAGGCGTTTCAATAAGCAGAAAATTGATGTTCGAGTTTAGAGGCGGAAGTTTTCCCCAGCGGTAATGATCCACTAGGAAACCGGTTTTAGTTGAAGCTTCACCTTTTTCAGAATATGTCAATTCCTTTTTACTCATAGTTCCGTGGGTTAAGACTTTCGGGGGCAAGGCACTTATGTTGCTAAAATGTTTGAATGGCACCGGGATTTATGAACAAATTTATATAAAAATAAGTAAAAGCTTTTCTTCGCATACACTATACAAAACAAAATTTAATTCCCAAATTCTGGTGCAAATGTGGCATTTGGGAATTAAAATTAAGTGGTATATATAATATACGGGTGCTCTTCAAGGGGTTAACGTCGATGAATTCGAGTTTTTCTCATCATTAAATACTATATGTGCAGCAATGTATCAGTGTGCCATTAGCATATTTCGTCTTCGTTAAAAACCCATCTTTTCACTAGCCTAATCGATACTTTACAATTTGAGTACTTTGAAAAGATCATGGTTGCCAGTTTGGCGTCCATTTTTATTTCAAAATTTCCCATTCACATCAGAAATTTTTGAAAAAGAATCCGTACTTTGAGTAATTACGAAATTTCTGTCATTAATTAAAGCAAAAAATATACTATTTTTTAATTTCTGGCACGAATTCGGATTTTCTGAATAAAAATGGTTGCCAAACTGGCAACCCTGGACAAGATAGAATTCCGTTTATACTCAGTGATGCCAGTGTGCTACTTTTTTTAAATTCAGATTTCTTGATTGGCACCACTTTTTTGAAACGGCAAAATTCCCTTTGTTTTAGACTTAATTAATATGCCATTAACCCCTTAACAGTGTGGCCTGAACTGGATTCGGGCAAGAACACTTTGCTTGCTTCGTTATTAAAAGCATTTTGATACCACTAATTTGTAACTGTAAATTTATCTTTGTTGATTGTCAGATATTTTTCGATTAAGCAAGGTAAATATTTTAGTATGGAAAAAGTGGTGACCAGCCCCATTTTTAATTTTTTTGTAAGAAAACAAATGTCACTGTTAAGGGGTTAAATAAGGCGCATTTTACCATTTCAAAAAGGTGGTGTAAATCAAGAATCTGAACTAAAAAAAAAGTAGCCCATCTGGCAACACTGTTTATGCTCAAAGACACCGTGTCCTGAATTCTACGCCTGGGCGCCGACACAAAAATGATGGCTGTCGTAAGAGAATTTTCGTTTTCGTTCAAAAAACATCATTGACTAAAGGCGTGTCTTCTATCTTACAGAAAATGCATTTATATCATGTTTTAATATTTTTTTAGCTTATAAGACATTTTATATTAAATTCGTACATTGAAAGATATTTACCGATGCATAAAGAAATCTATCTAGAACACTAATTTACAAAAGACTTTCAGAACAGGGAGGAGCTTCTACTGTTGTAAAATTCAGATTTGATAAAAATTGCCCGTCGGCAATGTGTTAAGAAATCGTGTCTTAAACCATCACTTGCTAATACAAAGGATTCCACACAGCTGCTCCACTATGTAGAACAGCTGTTCATCTCACAACAGACTCTAATAGTTATAACTCGAGTCTAAATGAAGACTACGTGATTTTACATTGTTTTTTAATAATCTGCTGTTTCCAATAAATCTAATAATCTAAATAAGCTAAAATCTAATAATTTTTAATAAACTTATTTTCATGCAGTATTACTACGACTTATCTATATATATATGGAAAGAATGAATTTTGCAACACTCAAAGAAATCAATCGATATAAATAATCTCCAGAAACATAAAGAAGAATTCCATTTGGAATTTAAAAACCGTTTCCAAGCACTTCAATCAACTTTAGAAGAAGAGCAAGATGTTACAGTAGTGAACAAGAAACTAACCAATACTCTACAAGATATTGCAAAGAAGATAGCCGGCGATGCACAAGTAAAGCAGACAAAGAAAATAACAGAAGAAACAAGAAGATTGATGAAGAAACGCAGAGAATTTAAAATGAAGATAAACGATCCTAAATCAAGAGTTGAATATGCTGAATTATGTAAAACGGTAAGAAAATGTGTTACAGAAGATATCAGAAAATTTAACTCTGATCTTGTCAAGAAAATTCTAGATGATAACAAAAGTTTAAAATTAGCTAGGTGCAAACTTTGTGTTCGAAGAAAAGGTATTTTTGCACTAAAGAGGGCAGATGGAACAATCACCAAAATCAATAAAGAAATAGTACACATTGTCGAAAAATTCTATAACGATTTATATAAATGTGAAGGCCAAAGAGAAATCAACCTATATGATCCACGAGAAAACCTAACAGAAACCGAAGCTATAATCCCAGTGATGACAGACGAAGTTTTACAAGCCATTAAATTTATGAAAAAAGGTAAATGCCCAGGAGAAGATGGAATTACAATCGACCTTATCAAAGAAACAGGAGAAGAATTTGAAAAAATGCTATCCTTACTGTTTTCCAAATGTCTCAAGAAGTCAGATGTACCAGAAGATAGGAATAATGCTGTGATGGTGCTACTTTACAAGAAAGGAGAGAAGGAAAACATTAAAAACTACCGTCCGATCAGCTTACTATCAGTGATTTATAAAATTTCACCAAAGTTTTTACGACAAGACTTGAATCAGCTCTGGACTCAGCTCAACCTAGAGAACAAGCAGGATTCCGAAGTGGATTCAGCACAATGGATCATATCCAAACGGTAAGGGAACTCATTGAAAAACATAAGGAATATAATTTACCTCTTTGCCTTGCCTTTATTGATTATGAAAAAGCATTTGATTCGGTCTACACATCAGCAGTAGTAGAATCTCTGGAGGACATTGGTATAGACAAACCTTACATCAATATTGTAAAGAAGATTTACAAGAAAGCAACAGCAACCATCCGCTTGGACAATGAAAAGCAAAGATCAAGCTTGGAAGAGGGGTAAGACAAGGAGACACCATTTCGCCTAAGCTTTTTACGGCTGTCTTAGAAAATATTTTCAAGAAGCTGGATTGGGAAAACAAAGGGATTAGAATAAACGGGGAATATTTAAGTCATCTCCGATTCGCTGACGGAATTGTAATTTTCAGTAACAGTCCTGAAGAATTGGAAAATATGCTAAAAGAGTTGGCAGAAGTTAGCATTAATGTGGGATTAAAAATAAACTTGGAAAAGACTAAGGTGATGTTCAATTCATTTGCATCAAAAAAGAAAATTGTCTACAACAACACTGAAATTAAAGAAGTGCAAAGTTATGTGTACCTTGGGCAGGAAATATCATCGGATAATAGTATCATGAATGAAATCAATAGAAGAATAAGAAATGGATGGAGTGCTTTTGGGAAGAACAATATTATTCTAAAGGGTAGCATGCCCCTTTGTTTGAAAAGAAAGGTATTTAACCAATGTGTTTTGCCTGTGCTAACTTATGGAGCAGAAACATGGACGCTAACAAAACGGATGGTACAAAGATTACAAACAACACAGAGAGGTATGGAAAAATGTATGCTAGGTATAACTAGAAGAGACAGAAAAAGAATAACCTGGATAAGAAGTCAGACGCAAGTTTTTGACATCATTGAAAGAATTAAACGGCTAAAATGGAAATGGGCTGGGCACATTGCAAGAAGACAAGACAATAGATGGAGCACAAACACCCTACAGTGGTATCCCAGAGATGTAAAACGGCCAAGACGACCTCAAGTAAGATGGAGTGATGAAATCAGAAAAGTAGCCGGTGTAAATTGGATGACTAAAGCACTAGACAGAAAATATTGGAAAAATCTGGGGGAGACCTACATCCAGCAGTGGATTGAAAACGGTTGATGATGATGATGATGATGATGATATATATTTAAATCTGTCTACTTTACAAATTTTATAGATTTTAATTTTAAGGATTTTCTTTGTATCTTTCAGATATGATATTTTGACTTTATTAAATGGTTTTAATTATACATATTATCATACTACTTTTTTTCATCAAACTGTGTTGTTTTTGCTCATCCTCCTTTTTAATCTAACTTTAAAAAATGTAATTCTATGTTTTTATTTTAACGTTTTCCTGACTCAGCATGTCCCTAAAGGGACTTTGTGCCATTAAACCGAAATCAACCAACTAACTTAATTATAAAACTACTCCGGAAATGTCTGTATTTAAATGTTTGTATAATTGATTATATTTTAAAGCATCCTAATTTTTTTTTCAGAAACTTTGAAATATAGCTATAACGCCCATGGATGTCACGAAACTTGCATGATGAAATGTGTGAGTGATGTTTGTTAACCGAGGTGTCGTATAATCGTACGTCAAATAAGCGTGAGTTTTCTATATTGTAGGAACGGCGAACTCACGTGCAGGGGGGGGGGGGGCAGTTTTCTGCTTTTTGCCGGAGAAATATTCTCCCATTTATTAAACGAAGATATTTTGAGATTAAAATTATTCAGGAAAAGTGGTGGCAACATGCCTTCTGGCACGCCGTCCCTGTTATATTGAAACGCCCTTATTCGTTATATGCAGAGCTCAAATGATAAATGTTGTATGTGACAGCATAAAAAAGGTTAATCATATGATTGAAGATAATCAATGATCTTCTACCCTTTGCATAGCTGCCAACATTTACGCTTTTTTGTTACCATTAAAATTTAACAGCAAATTTTGTATTATTAAATCGCCAAAATTTGCGATTAAATAAGTAAAAAATTTCAATTAAATTTTAGTGGTAGGAGAAAACCGTAAAAGTTAGCAGCTATGTATTTGTTAAATTACTTTTTGAAAAGCATAATATTCACAGAGATTTTACTCGAAATTAGACATTTGGAACTTTACAACTCTTTTTCTCAAAATAATCATTGTCTCATTTACCACCTGTATCATCTGAGCTCGTCATATGATGTTAAAGTAAGACAAGATAAACAAAACATTGCGTTATAATGGCTGTTATTTTATGAATGTCGGAAGAAAAAACGCCATATATCCGAAGGAACGATATTACCATGGACGCAATAAATAAATAAATAAAAATGGTGATAAACTAAACGTTTTCTGTTAATAATTTTCTCAATTATTAGTTTACACGACTTGTATAGTTTTCTTAATGAAATTATAGCGAGTAAAGCTCATTTATTGTTCTCAACATCTCAACATGTTGATATGCTTAAAAAATCTCAGAATTATTGAAGTTTTTTTTTTCTTTTCGGGAATACCGAAAAAACACTGTAAAAAAGCGGACTAAAAAACGGAGATTCTACTGGCAATCGGGACGCTAGTACTATTTCCGTATTTTAACGGAAATTTCCCCCCATAAATTCCATAAATCCCATTTTTTACGGAAATTTTCCGTTTTTCTGGAATTTATGAGGGAAAATTTCCGTTAAAAGACGGAAACAGTACTGGCGTCTCGATTGCCAGCAGAATCTCCGTTTTTTAGTCCTTTTTTTTCTTTTTACAGTGAAGCGATATATCCGAATGAGCAGTGTAACTAGGCTTGTTATAATATTGTGCTTCCATTAAATTTATTGATCAGAAAGTAAAAATGGAATATTGGATATCTTCTAAATTAGAGCTCTCCAACATTTTTGTCGGAAATTATATTTGCCATCACAAATTCCGAAAATTAATATTCATCTTATATTATCACAAAGTTTCTGTCATTAAGCAGGGCCTGATTACCAACGGAGCAAACTTACACAAGTAAATTTTAATAGAAATGTTCATTTTATTTAACCCCTTAAGGGGTTGCACCTTGCTCCCGATATATTTAGTCTATTTTATTTAAAATTCAGATTGTTTGATTGGACCAGATTTTTGAAGTAGAAATATTTACCTTATTTAATGGCAGATAAAATGATGCGAGAATAAAATCAATTACACTATTTTAAAAAATTGGTGGGAATCAAACAATCTAAATAAAAAAAGCAGTTTACACTACTATCATCTTAAGAAAATTTTTCTGTTCATTTCTACAGGTGGACGTTTGCCTGTTGGTAATCAGGCCCTGTAAATAAGGCATATTTTGATATGCTAAAATAGTGGTAGTTATGTGTGCCGTGGGCCACAGGTGGATGACATCTATTCTAAATAATATTATATAACAGGCCTCGGAGCGGTCACTTTTTTAGACTCCACTAATTTTATAAAATTATCTTTATGGCAGATTAGTATAAGAATTACAATAAAAGCTCACAACGCGGGTCCCTGCGACATAATCTAAAACGAACATTTTCGTAAGGAAATAGTGCTGGTAAAAAATTTGATCCAGTCTATAAAAAGGAGACCGCACCGAGGCATGTATAAACCAGTGTTGCCAGATTGGGGACTTTTTTAATTCAGATTATTTTACTGTCACCACTTTTTTTAAATAGTATAATTCGCCTTATTTTTCCGAATCTTTAATCAATCTTTGAAACAGGTCGAATATTTCTATTTAAAAAAAACAGTGACAATCAACAATCTGGGGACAAAAAAGCCCGCAATTTGGCAACACTGGTATAAACCATGGAGCTATTAATAAAACGGAATTGACATATCATTAAAATATTAAAAGTTCAACTGTAAACGCTTTCGCAGGTGTTGATTTCTGCCGTTGAAAACTTCCATCAGTAAATTTAGATAGAAATTTCCCCTTTATTAAAATGACTTATTAATGCGAAATTTCAATCATAAATAGTTGCAAAAACAGATTTTCAATTTTACTGCTGGCAGTTTACTTCGGCGGTAGTGAGGCCTTGCGCTTACGCCAGATTGGGACAACTTAGGCAACCTCCTGTTAGTGTCAGTGCAAAAAGTTATAATATCTGGGCAATCTAACACCAGAAAAAAGAAATAGAAATTTTAGCAATTTTTTGTCAGAGCAATTTTTCATGAAAAAGCCGCTAAAATAAGGCCAAATTTTCTATTCAAAATTTACTGGTGGAAGTGTTATTGGTGTTATTTATGACGGCTGATTATCTGAACAAGGGATATAGGCCCGAAGGGGAGTGCCCTCCGTGGGAGTCTTTCTAAGGGAACCTAAACCGTATTTAAGCATGGAAATCCAAGGTTCGAAGAAAACCACGGAAAATTCTGAACGATTAGGCAGACGGGCCCGACTGGGTTCGAACCCAGCACATCCCGTTTACCATCTTCGAGAGCATAACCTCTCGGCAACTGGTGGGGCCATTACTGGTGGAAGTTTGCTCCGGTTGTAATCAGAAACTGTTGATACGATGTAAATAATACTTCCAACTTGTGACAATCTTCTCATTTACTTCACTCGCATCTGGTAGACATTACACTATATCGTCGGTACCATGTCAAACTATCTAATATGAAAACAGTGTTGCCAGTTGGCTACTTTTTTAAAATTCAGATTTCTTGATTGGCACCACTTTTTTGAAACAGTAAAATTCGCGATGATATGTATCCTCCTTTTTATTCATAACCCCATTGTATAAACACGTTAAGTATATAATATGGATACGATTTACTCAATTTTGTTTACCTATATGAATATGTCTTCAAATGCCAATAAGCACGATGCATTATATACGATACATACATTTCAGAAGCGTGTATATTCTACACTAGAGACCAACAGGGCCGTAGCCCCTGTACACAAAGCACGAGCTAGCTTCACGCCAATTTTGTTGGATTAGCGGGCTCTTTACGGACATGGACATACATTTATCGGTAGACTTGCGGAAGCCCGGCCTCTTACTTATAGTTTTATCTGCATATATGGGTCGATCAAGACTCATGTGTACTCTTTCTTCTACAGACATGATCCCTGACGGGCATGCTCAATGTTCTTTTCTAGCCGCGTCGGGCTGGAATTTTTTTTGTAACTATAATAGTGATAGTTTACATTTGTTCACGGATACATTAGAAATTTATGTAGTTTTAACCAGCAAAGTACATCACTCCTTAGAATAAGGGTCTTCTACATTTTTACTTGAAACTTCTTTTGCCGCCATGAACAACAAAATCTAATGTTCGTCTTATTAGTTGGTTTCTTAATTACATTTTATAGGCGCAAAGCCACCAATAGGGCATACATTTAGGTTACACGTGGGTTGCACATATTAACAATGGAGTTATAAATAAAGAGGAGGAGACATGTAGTGTACTGTCCACCAGTTGCGAGTGAAGTAACTCAGGAGATTGCCACAAGATGGCGGCTGCTTTTTTAAAATCAGATCTACAGTTTCGAAATACCGCCGGGTCAAACTTTCCAGCAGTACAATCGAATAGAAAATTCTGTCTTAATAAAGCGTCTTATTCATGCAAATATTTTCTCACAAATATTTTCTGATGCCAGTTTGACAGGTAAAACAGTGAAATTGCATCACCGGTTGTCACAATATGGCAGAAACGAAGGACCTGACTACCGCAAAAGTAAACTTACACCAGTTGAAATTAAAAATCTTTTTCTGCCATTATTTATGACTGAAATTTTGCATTAATAAAGCCTTTAAATACGGAGAAAATTTCTATATAAATTTACTGGTGGAAGCTTCGACCGGAGGTAATCAGCCCTTGCGAAAGCCGTTACAGTTGAAGCTTCACTATTTTACGGACATGTCAGTTTCTTTTTATTAATAGTTCCATAATATTAACAGCAAAGTCAGTAAACAAGTCAAAATTTTCTTTTATAAAATGGTAACTAAGTGGCTCGCGAACCACATGCTTAAGACTCCAACCTTAGAATTTCCGAGGATTATGGAAGCACTATTACAGATCAG